>JANHFO010004211.1:24001-43315 GCA_032468095.1 Pareas carinatus
CCCCCTCCCTCTCTTTCACACACACACATACATTTTCATACATGTTATTGACAAAACATTCATGTTATGCTTTATTTGGTATTTATAATTATATAGTAACTTGCAAAGAATTGCACAGACTTTAGTTGCCTTAAATAGTAGTATCATTTTGTTGAATAAAAGTATAGAACACAGTTCTATTTTCCTCTTTTCCAAGTCCTTGCTCTTTAGTTTCCCAGCCCTTATGTCCTGCACTTCCTTTTCTTAAAGAGACAGGATTTTTAAACAATTCTCCTTTGGCAGAGGTAAATCACCTGTGGATGTGAACTCCTGTCCTCATTACGCAGCATGGTCAATACTTAGGAATGATGGAAGTGGTGGTTTTGTGATATGTGAAAAGTGCAAGTACCTCTCCCCAGGGTATTAGGGAAAAATAGATAATTTCTCCCTGTTCGTTATCCTTGAATTGCATGAACATGATTGTGGTGAAGAGTAGGTATTAGTAGGTAGGAGTGAGTAGGCCAGAATTGATAAATATAAGATTACCATCAGAAGAATAGCTCCAAATATGTTTATAAATGACATACCTCGTATGGGGATGCCATATTAGATAACTGAGTTGCATCTATATAACTTTATTACCAAACTATAACTTAAGTGTCCTAAAAACTCATTTTCCCATGGTCCTTATATTTTTTATATTACCAATTCACAATAAATAGATAACTCTGTAGTCACAATTTCATGCATAAATGTGCGTATATGGGATAGAGACAGATATGTCACATACATCCATATTATAAACTTGAATATCTTTCTCCCTCTTGCTATTTCTGGTATCCTAAATTCCATATGATCTGTCACATCCTGATTATTTTTTATTTAGATGATAACTGGATTTATTTGTGTCAACTGCTGAGGTGAAAATAATGGAATTTTTTATTTTAACCTACAGCTTATGCACAATCATTCTTCCTATGCTTAAACTGACCAACGTATTGAAAAATAAAGAGGCAACTTACTCATAACAGCCTTTTTTGGAGGCCACATGAATTGGTAAGAACCCATCCTTATTGGTTTTGTTAGCATCAGCACCTTGAGACAAGAGAAACTCCACAATCTTCTCATGTCCATTTTTAGAAGCTTCATAGAGACAGGAAGCTTTGTCACTAGCTTGGGAATTGATATCAGCACCTGGGAATGAAAGACATGTGGAGCATAATCTCAAAAGATCTGGAATTAATAAGAGTACATAGTTCTTTACCAGAAATTTCTAGTCCAAAGATAACATAAAGGTTTCCAACAACTGCTTTATGCTTGTTAGGTGGTAGAAATCATACAATAACCTGATTCAATGCACACAGAATAAATAAATGTACACTGTAAAACATAATCTCTTTGTATTTTCCAGTCGTTTATCTTTCTCTTTTAGGCTAGCAGAAAAATCAGTTATGACAAAAGAGGTGGTATGGTCGCATGATCTCTTTTGATTAGGATTTCAAGAAGTCCTTTTTCTAGGAGCTTCCCCATGAGTCCAATGGAATGGCTGGGCCAAGTGAGGGGGAGATAGAGACAAAAATGGAGACAAAAAAAAGACTGGGACAGTTTTGTTCTTTGCATATCAAGTTACTTGTTTGAGACTTAATTTGGTCAATATTAGATTAGATAAAGAGGATGTAGGCCTGGAAGCGGTCCAGCCTGGGTTCTTTTTAGCTTATAGATTGAAAGGAACTCTTGGGGGTGAATGTTACTCCTTTTAATTAAACCCATAATTTCCTAATCCCATAGTTAAAAGAAATAATTAATGCTTCATTGAAACTAGGATGTTACTATTTCTGACTTAAAAGATAGTAATAAGATTTTCCTTTGACTTGGAATATTTAAAAACAATTGGCATGTTTTAAACTGTATTTTTAAAAGTCATCTAGTGATTTGGATGCTATTTTAATGGATTTCGCTATTTTGATGTTTTATATCACAAGTTATTACTTTTGAATGGTTCTGTACCAACTTAAACATTTTTGCAAAGGTGTCAATGAAATACTCTAAAGAAATGAATATGTCAGTTTGCTGCTTGATATCAGTGCCTTGAAATCTTTCTCTCTCACACACACACACAAACATATACACTTTGAAAACAAACCTCTTTGAATAGGATGGTGGTTTCATTTAAATAAACATGCCTACAACTCAACTGCACAAATCTCAGCCAAGCAGAATTTGTTTCCCTTGCAAATAGAAAACTGTTATAATTGGCAGACTTAACAAAACTGTAACTAGAAACACAATTGCAAAGCCCAACACTAGATTTCTTTTCTATAAGAAAAAAATGAATATTCAATTTATGCAAATATTGCACATTTACAAGCTGAATAAAATTATTTTAGGATTCTCAGAGAGGCTTTAAAGCTTGGAATATTACACAGGTGTAATGCTGTTTCTTGATATCCCTATTATTGTTACTGTTGCGATTTATAAATGAAATAATAGTAAATAGAATTATTTAAATGTACGTTATAAATTTTACATTTTAAAATCTGAACATAATAAAACTAATAAAGCTGAATATAAAACTGCATAATTAAACACTGAAACAAAGTGGCAAAGTCTCAACATTTTCTAAATTGTTGTTATGGGGAAGATAGAAGGAAGGATAAGTTCATCACCTGGAGTTATTTGTAAATGAAAACTTGCAAAAAAATTATTAAGGAATAGAATATAGTTCTTTTACATATATTTAAAATATATACAATGATTTAGAATGTCAATTCTTTTTTTCACTGTTCTGCGGGGTAAAAAAACTCACATTCATTTTTAAATTCTTTGCAAAATTGATGATAGGAATCAATATTATACACTCAAGATACCACAAAAATCTGGAAGTGACTCTGAGCCTAAGTGACTCTATGCAAAAAATGGAAAGATATTTAAATCCCCACAACGGATGATGGCCTGCAAGACCTGATGGAGTTATCAACAATGGCTAAATTGACTGCTTTAGTTACAGAAAAGAATACAGCTAACTATATTTCTAGTTGGAAACTGCTTATGGGTTTTGTGCTTGAGGTGAAAAAAAATGAAACTTTGACTTTGGGTTTTGCTAATTAGCTACGTTTGTTGTTGTAGAAATGGCTAATATATATATTATATACAAGCAAAAAGTTGAGGCTGTGCTAAAAAGAGTGAGAAGTCAATATTTTTTGTTCCTTTCCACGCTTTCCCTTACACTTTCTCCTCTTCCATTTTCCTCCCTTATTTCCCCTTATTTTCACTTTCCTTTGTATTTTACATTTTGATAAACTAATAAAAAATTGAAATGTTATTAATCTGGTTTGCAATTTTGTTTGCAAAATATTTGATTGGGAGATATCCAGAGCTGGTTATAAGATATGAATGTTTTAAATAAATACTCTTTTTGTGGAAATGCAATTTATTAATAAAAATAAACATAAATGTTCTGAGGTAAGAATTTCAACAAACTTTTACTGAAAGAATTCCCAAACAACACCAATAACCAATCATAAGCTGATTAAAGAAAAGCACAAACAAAAAATGAATGAATGATGTGCAGACCACAACCGATTCCTCAACAGTTCGGTTGTAGTTTCCTACATTTGGTACTTACCACACTTTGCTAGGTATCTCAAGGCTTCTAAGTGGCCACTTTCAGCTGCTACAAATAAAGAGGTAATTCCATAACAGTTTGCAGATTCAACCTTGGCACCTCCTTGAACTAAAAATTCTATTATTTCTAAATCATTTCGAGCAACAGCTTCATGAAGAGCGGTCCATCCACGATTGCAGCGATGGTTCACATCAGCATTATACTGCAATAACATCTGCACAGCTTCAGAATTTTTGCGTTCACAGGCTGTCATGTCAAAAGAAAGAAAATTTGTATGTTGAGAGCATTTATTTGCTTAGTTATGACTTTGATTTTATTTAAAAATGAAACAATATATATTTCTTGGGCCCCAAACAGTTTATAACCAGAAAGGTAAGAACCAGAAATGGAAATTCCAAGGGCATGTTGGGGAAATATTGGAGGGAAAAATGACTAGAACCTCTTTATTTCTCTGGCATATCCTGCTTTCAAGACAAGTTATCAACATTCAACACTCATTACATGTATGAAGCTTCCATAGAAGAAAGCATTTCCAAGTCTAAAGACACCAGGACATTCTAGCTCAAAACCCAGCATGAATGAAGTTACATACCCTTATAAAGTGGGGTCTCCCTGGCTTTGTTTGCAATGTCAGGTTCTGCTCCAGCCTGAAGCAGTGAACGCATGCAATCAATATTCCCTCTATTTGTTGCTAAATAAAGTGCTGTTTCTTCCTGAAGCGTACGTTGATCAATTGTCCCAGGGAAAGCTATTGAGAAAACATTGAGCCACATTAAGCAAGGCATACAGTGCATCTAAATAATATTAATAGTGAACAATATTTTGCCTTCTCCAAACTGATGTACCCCAGATGTATCAAATCACAACTCTGTTCTTGTCAGTTTAGCCAAGTAGATAAATAAAACTGTAATCTAATAACCCTGAATGATCAAGGCTAAAGGTTCACCCATGACAATTACTATTAGAGCCTTTATGAGATAGTAAACTACTTTAGTAGATAGGATATATTAATAATTTAATATATTTGAGACTTAATTGTTATGCGTTGTATTGTTTTGCTTTTGAAGTTATTATCATTGTAGAACAGTTGTGGAAAGTCCCACTGCTTGAGTTAATCATCCTAGTATTGTTGTTGTTGTCGTTGTCGTCGTCGTCATCATCATCATCATCACCACCACACTGCCTTATATCAGTATAACAGACAGATATTCATGTACTAAGTTCACAACTTTCTTATGAAAAAGTATTACAGAATTCTTAAATTATGACACTAAGCTGGGTTTGAATCAAAGGTATTTGCACACGAATCCTTCAATAAATGCCATGGAAATTTGGAAAAAATTATAGTTATGCCAAGGTTCTGCCTAAAAGAGCTACTTGAAGTACTATCCCGAAGTATTATTTTGCTTTATTATTGAAAGAGCAAGTAATACTGAAATCTGATGAATAGTAAAAATGTTAGATGAGGATTCAAAGAGTGTTCTACTACTTTATTCAACAATGAAGCATACTAGAGAACGAGGGGTCCTTGGTGCTCTCTGACCTTGCTTGCTTTCTTGCAGACGTTTCCTTTCTCAAACTAGGCAACATTATCAATAAGGAGTGTGGTTTGTTGTCAGTTTATATTCTAGGGGCCCTGTCAATGTTGGTGGGGATGGTCTTACAGATTCTTTAGCTGGGCTGTTTACTGTTGGCTTCTTTGGCAGTTTTTTGATAGGGGCATTGTTTACTTGACTGTTGGTCTGATGCTAACCTTGGAGTTAATCTATGCTGATCTTGGTGCTAATTTCTGGTGGAGAGGTGGTTGAGTCTTTTTGTTCCCTTTTGGGCTGGTTGATTGTCTGTTTTTATAGTCTATAGATGCTGTTAATGTCTATGTGTCTATTGATGGCTAATTTGTCAGAGTGCCAGGCTTCTAGAAATTCCATGGCATTTTAGGACTTGGCCTGGTCTAGGATTGTCACATTTTCCCAATTAAAATGATGGTTAAATCTGTCTATATATTGTGAAATTAACGAGTTTTCATCATGTCTTCTGACTACTAGTTGGTGTTTATGGATGCATTCTGCCAGTCTTCTGTCTATTTGACCTACATAGAGGTTGTTGCAGTTCTTAAATTGCATGTTGTAGATGACTCTTGTTTTTTCTTCGAGGGTTGCTGAGTCTTTTGATTTGCTTAGGATGTTTTGAAGGGCTTTAGTTGGCTTGTGTACTATGCTGATTCAATGTGGTTGTAGTAGTCTGTGGGTTGTTTCTGAGATATTCCTGATGTATGGCAGTGCAACTCTTTTTATGGTTTGTATTAATTGTGCTGCATTGAATTGAGTGGTCAGGGACATAAAGTTTCATGAATATCCAAGCTTAGAGAGCACCAAGGACCCATCATTGCAACCCTGAGCTACAAATATTCTCCTTTATTGATACTTGAGAACCTCAGGGTAGTCCTGTTGTTAATATATAATTTGGAGAACAACCTCTTCCTGAGAATATCTGCCCAACCTTACAGATCAGATAGGGTGGTGTTCTCCAAGTCCCCTGTCTTAAATGTTGTCATCTGATAGGACCTTGGAGATATTCCTTTTATGTGGCTGTCCTGACCCTTTGGAACAGACCCCCTCCCTTGAGATTTGGTGGGGGCCCCGTTATATTAGTCTTTCAGAGGAGTCATATATATATGGCTCTTAGTTTATTCAGGCTTTGGATTAGGGTAGAAGTCCAGCAAAAGTACAATAAGAGTATGCAGAGCCTATGTGATGTTGCAATACTATGCTTGATATATTGTAATCATGAGGTAGTCATTTATTTGTTCTGTTTTATTCAACATTATTGTGAGCTACCCAGGATTATCTTGTATAAAATAAGTGACCAGATAAGTTTCTAAGAAAAAAATTATGAATAAGGAAACTATGAAAACTTGCTTTCTTTGGTATTTGCTGATAATAAACTCAATGTTCAAATGTGGGGGAACTGTTTAAATAAAATGTGCAGGTGTAAAAACAGGTTTCATATGCAAGCTACGGTTCCATGTTAAAATACAACCTAATAGGTTACTTTATATCATAAAATGACTTTGTCTCTCTGCAATCAGCCCTTTTCCTGATACTTGCATCTATGCAGCAGTTTCAAACAGCCTTCTTGTCCATAATAAGCAGCTTCATGGAGTGGCAACCATCCATCTTTGTTAGGCTGTGCAAGGTTTTTTCCTGCCTGTATCATGTTGCGCAGTGCTGCTTCGTCTCCTTCCTTGATCACCAACTCTACAGGATCCAGCACTCTTTAAAACAAAATGGAAAACCAATCACTTTCTCTATAGTTATTTCTGATAAAGTATTTGCAATGCCTGTTCGTTTCCATATTTATTTATTAAGTCCCATTTGATGTCAGCACAATCCACAAGCATTGACAAAGCTGCACAATAAGTGTAAAACAGAAAGTGATTGAGGAAACAAAATGAAACAAAATATTATATAGATGACAATATAGAAGGAAATGTTTCTAGTGTCAAATATATCTGTAAAAGTAAAGTCATCTTCAACTCAAATTCAGTTCTTAATAACTTCAGTGATACGTCCTTGTAGTTTTCTTGGCAACAGTACAAAAATGGGTTGCCATTACATTCTTTTGGGATTGTTTTGTCTTCCCGGTCTAGTCTACATCTCTGACATTCCCTGACAGTCTCCCATCCCACTAACTAGGCCAACTCTGGCTTAGTCAAGACTGGCCAGGACAAAACTGCAGCTGTCAAACCTGTTTTGTAAATATACTAATCATTCTGAGGCACTGCAATCAATCCAACTATTAAACCAGAGGTTTTCAACCTGTGGTCTGTGGACCCCTTGGGGTTCATGCCACGTTGCCAGGGGGTCCACAGACAGGTAAAGAAGAATTTGGAAAAAATAATATAAATGAGTTGTGAATTAGTAATGAGTTGAATTTGTGGACATGGGGTCCGCCTTATAGCAACAATATGTTTTGTGGTCCGCAGCTTGAAAAAGGTTGAAAGCCTCTGTATTAGACAACATGTATTTTTTATGGCCATAGTAGGGCCTTAATCAGAGAGCTGACACTTTGTGCAACATCCAGTAATATACACATTATACTTTCTTCAAGGACTATAACAAATTGAATACTGCTAATTATTCTATATTGGAGTAAAATGCATCATAGCAATGAAGCTAAGGAAAAACATCTGGATAAATGGCAGACAAAACTAATTACTAGAGAAGTCATTAATTCTTACTTTTTCTGATTCAGTTCAGTGCACCAGAAAATCCTACAAGTAACACCAAAACCAAGAGGAATTAACTATTAGACTTGCAAGAGAGGAAAGTTCAAGCAAAGGTAGAAACAGAGAAGGAGGGCAAGCAGTCCAAAGGAGTAAAGTTTTCTTCAGTTAGTTTTGTAAATTCTTCATGAACTGGTTAATGTCATTCTAGCTGCCTAAACAAGCCTACCTCATAAAAACAGCATTTTTAAGAGGAAAGGGAGAGGAAGAACTTACTCAGCCTGGGGTAAGATGAAGAAGCTGCCATCATACCTCCTCCGCCTGACTCCTGAACCGGATGCTAAAGTCTGGCCTCCGGATTGTGCAGCACGTCTGAAGTGATGACAGCATGAATAAAATAGTGAAAAATACTCCGAATAAGAAAAGCAAATCATATCTGGTCTTGCAAATAAGTCAGAAAATGAAACCGAACAGAAAAACAAAGAGAACCTGTAGACTTTCTGAGGCTTAAACAAAAGCAGATGGTCTCAGCTTTTTCAGGCCTTGGTCTCAGCTGCTCTTTCACTCCTAGATTATTTTTGGCCCTCAGAGGAAGTGTCATGGGATTTAAATGACCATATATGACTGCAATGAGATTAATCCCACTACCACACAACGGGCCGAGAAAGGACATGAAGGCATTTTCACTTCAGGGGAAAGAAAAGCCTAAGAGCGCTGTTCAGAAATGAAAAGACGAAGAAATCTTCAAGGCTGGTTCTGAGTGACAAGGCTGTGCAAAACATCTGAAAGAACTGTTTCAAAGCTTGTCAATTCAAGCCTCAAACAGCCACGACTTTGGCAATGCTTGTGCAACCACTCTGAATGTTGCCTCTGCTATCTGCATGTGTGTATGCAGTATTTCGGTTCGGATGACAGAAAGTGCTTCAGGGTGCAAGACTCATAACCTGGCCTGCAACTCTATAAACTCAACACAACTTTTCCCAAGATCATGTGACAGGTATGGGAGGCAGCCACACAAGCCCAGGAAAATGTGAAACTTCTTTAAAAAGTTATATTAGGTTTCTCTTCCACACGTACACTCCAAAGCAGCTTCTCCCTTTCCATCTGAAGCACTGTCCACCCCTTGAATGTAAGCAGAACTATTTCGTGTCAGTGTCGGAGACAGAATGAGTTTTGTGTACCCATGGATAGAAGTCTAGAGAAGCTTTGGAAGTAGCTTTGTGTACCTTGCAAAAGATGTAGTTGCTTCAATGCTTTGAAGAAGAATGCTGTTTTTATGAGAGTTTTGCACAACTGACTAAACCAGGCCAGGAGGAGTTTGCCAAGTTGGGTCTAAATTTCATAAGTTTTCAGGATCTTTTCAAGCTACTCTGAAAATAGAATTATATCAAATGCAGCTTATTTGGTCATCAGAGGTTTGCAAAGATGGGTCAAAGCATGGATGGAAGCACTCTATAAGAACATGGTTTAGCAAGTATTTTAATTGATTATTTTTTAAAAAATATTTTGAAAGGTAAATGCAATCAATACATATACGTCAATATTGTGCAAAAATAGCATGAGTGATTTTGTTTCCCTCTCCTTATGATGCAACTATTTCCATATTCTCTTAAAAGCCTTTTGAAAGGGGGAACCAAAAGAGCAATGCAACTGAACTGTGAAAGCAATGTATCCATTTAGGCGAGTCAGAGAAGAGGGACTCATTCATCTGAACTAAGGATGCCTGGCTGACCAGCACATTAAGTGGTGATTCTTTCAGCCCAGCATTTCACATTATGTGCTCTGCATATAAGTTGAATAAGCAGGGTGATAGTATGCAGCCTTGACCTACTCACAATCAGAATTTGTTTTTGCCATGTGTGTCAGGACACACAAGGAATTTGTCTTAAGTGATAGTGCTCAAACTACGTACATACACAACGGAATACAGTCAAGATACATTCATAGTCGGTTTGAATATATAAGCATAAACAAATAAAATCATTTGTTATATGCATAATCATGATAATGTGTAAATATAAGCATATTTAGGCCTAATCAAGAAGTATATAAGTATAAGATACATTCATAGTCTTAAAGTATGTAATATTCATCATGTCTTGTTGTAAAAGTGTGGACAAAAACCATTTCATCTTGTCAGGACATCTTTAAATGGTAGACAAATGAATGGAGGAAATCCAGAGATACCCAAAGTGAGAATAATTGGATGGGCACAAAATAAACAAAATGGATTGATACTTTCAGACTGATTTTAGTTGAGATGTTGATCACTACTCTACGGCTTGTCCCAACACAAGGATGGGGTGATGACGGAGGGGGGGAGAGGAAACATGACATCATCCTTCATCTTCCCTGAGGCTGCTGGGAAGGAGACCTCCTGCCTTGTTTTCATGGTTTGCATCATTTTCCCCTTCTGCTAGTGCAAGTTGGGCTGATCAATTCTCCTGCTGCACTTAATTTGATCTTAGCCAAATTTTGTTCCCATTGGTGGATGAATGCTCTGGTAGGAGTCGTTCCATCCCTTCCTTTGACTGACATTTTGTACAGAGCTACTTATTCTGAAAAATCTGGATCTTGAGGATAAAGCTCACTTTGGGATTCAGTGATGAAATCCTGCTCCTTGGGGGAGGGGTTGCTGGTTTGTTAGGGTGAAATAGGCAACAGGACTGCCTTCTAGCCCAAGTAGAAAATTAGAATGAATGAATTTGAATTTTTAGTTTCCAATTAGTTTAGATTCTTTTTAGTGAAGAACTCTAAAAGTGTTCTCATTCTTTCTTTTCACTGAGGCTGAAATCCAGAAAAGATTTCTCACATCAGCTTCATTTCTGGCTTACTTAATACAGATTCACACAAACCTCTAAATGTTGCAATGTGGGAAAGCCCATGAATAGCATCCACGAGATGACAGTGTCTACATCCAATATTTTCTTAAACCTCAACATTGCTGAATCAAGTTTCATGCAAAATCACATATTTCTGGTTGTTCAGGCAATTAAATAGCCTGGCTAAACAGATGCAGGCACACTCACACAATTCCTTCCCTGGGGATAAAGGCAAGCTGTCTTGGACTCCAGGGTTTCAGAGATTAATTATGATTCTCTAGCAAGACACTGAGCAACATTCAACCTTTTAGAAGATCGCAAACTGCCTCATTAGCGTTCTGGACTCCTTTGCGGTCTCTCCTCTGTTCAGCCACAGGATTTCCACCAATGATGGTCTACACCAGAAATATCCAAACTTGGGAAGTTTAAGACTTGTGGACTTCAACTCCCAGAATTCCACAGCTAGCCATCCAGGCATAAATGTAAATCAAGTATATTACATTTTTCTTCCCGCTAAGCCTTTTGTTATTGAAAAAACGTATGTTTTTTAGGAAGACAGTGGCATGATCAGCTACTGCACACATTTCAACTTCCTGCTTTTCTTAGAGTCATTGAAACTATCTATCACAGGCTTCATTAAAGAGGCAGCCACATTGTTCCCAAATCATTAGTAATGTTGTAAAATCAAAGGAACTGAAGATTGAAGGGACTTAGACAGCTTTTGTGTCAATAGTCTCCCAGAGCAGAAAACTTTAAAATGAAAGTGCTTTTCAGAATTTAAGCTTCTTAAAGCATGCAACCTATTTATTGCGCTACGGAATTCACTTGTTTTATACAGAGGAATAAGGAACTGACTCGTGTTGAAAACCAACCACTAATTAATACTTTCTCCTTTGGGAAGATTCTTGTTTCTCTTAAAATAGCTTCTGTTGTTATTATTCAAAGAAGTCTTTCATCTCCAACTCTGCATAAAGTTTATTCTCTCTCTTAATGTATATTTCATTTTCAGTAACTAAAATGTTCACTTTGCTTATAAAGCAGGAGATAATATGGGAGAGATGATGACAAACGGAATAGCTAAACAGCAAATTTTTATGATAGCATTACAGCAATCCCTTTCTTCCTGAATTAGAGAAAGCACACCTGCTACGATTGCCTTACTTTGTGCCATAAAGACATTATTTAGTGCAGGGTTTCCCAATCTTGTCATCTTTAAGGCGGGTGAACTTCAACTCCCAGAATTCGCCAGCCAGCATGGGAGTTGAAGTCCACACGCCTTAAAGTTGACAAGATTGGGAAACTCTGATTTAGTGTATATAGATACACATGCACACACGTACAGACATACATTGAAATATAATGTATTAAAATATAGTGTGGAAGAGAGAGTGGGGGTGGGGGGGAGGGAGGGAGAGGAGCGGGCAGTAGGGTCCTGCTTAATGTGTTGCGTTGTAAGGAGTTATTAGGAAAGCATGGAAGGTCAAATTCCCATTTATGGAGAAGGAGGTTCCCCTGCCTGCCTAGTGACTTTCCTTTCCATGAAAATGTTGGGAGAGCATCTTCTACACTGGAACTTTGTCTCCCTCCTTCTAACAAAAGTAACATGTGGGTGAGTTAGGTAGATGGAAGTGGGATGTTTAAAGAATTGGATAGCTCAAGAATTACCCAGGTTAATTGGGTGAAGATGTGACACTTGATTGCTTTCCTAGTATGGGGCGATGACCAAGATGGGAGGAAGGTGTCAATGGAGGGTCATATAATTATGCTTATGATGGACCATGGGAGATAGAGCAGGAGATTGAGGTTGCGCTCAGAAAAGCAGGAATTGATATATCTTACTGGTTCTCCATTCAACTGTCAGTCCTCATCCCAAAAGCCAGGGTGCGTAATAGCTGGGGTCCCAGAGCTGACTGTTGCTATTGAATATGGGGGCTGTCTGGAATAAAACCATCCTCATTATGATTTACATATGGATGAGAAGGCAGATTTGACCTATATTATCAAAATGTGGATGGGGGAGGAATGGGGAGAAATGCCAACCCATTTGGGGTCTGACACAAGTCATGGTCCCAAGGTAGGGGAATAGTTGTTATCATCCATGAGACTTTGTCAGTATCCATATGAGACCCTGTTCTAGCAATAGTAGGTTACAGCCTGGTTAGACTTTAAAAAGTCCCAAACTAAACTAGCATTTTTCTGAAAAGTGACAAAAATTCCATGAAGATTGCTGTTTGACCTGCAACGATTTAAGAAATTAACAAATCTAACTAGCAATTTGTTGGACTGTCTAGGTCAAAATTTCATATTTGATAAGGAATGAGATAAAATCAAAAAGCTTTCAAGGTGCTTCCTCGAGATGGTAAATAGATAGGAATAAAAAGAAAGTGGAGTCCATTGCTATGCTACTCACATATTAATTCAGTTACATTAAGACTCTGAGGACATGCTGTACCCAACAAAGCAGTTGGAACTCCAAGCAACAAGATGGCCTCTAGAAGAAGTTCTTTGAAAGAAACTGCTTTTTAATGGGCACTTATATCCTAACGGTGACTATTTTTGTACCTTTAGTTTATTCCTCCTTCAGAATACAAACTGTGCTTTCTAGTCTCTCTCACTCATTGCCATTTGAACCAAGACCAATCCTTTATGGATTGTCTCTATTCTGTCACAACATTCTTCTAGAAAGTCAAACTAAGTTGAAATGCTGCTGTTTTGTATCAATGAGGCTCCACAGAATGTGTGGATTTGTATTGCTGTAACTCAGGGAAGGGAATTTGGCCAAATATCTGCTCCTGCTGTGCTTGGCAGGAAGAAGTTGAGTTAAAACCTGAAGACCAAAGAAAAGAGTAGATGGCTCTGCTTACAACTGGCAATACTTTAGAAGCACTTTCTTTGTTCTTTTCTTCAAAATGCTGAGACAGAGTGGAAAGTAAGATCAAAAGTGACAACTTTCATAACTTTTCTTCCATTTAAACCTTTTAAAGGTTTTATATCACCATGAAGCTCACTTTCAAGGAGAATAAGGAGGCTCTGCTTCTTAGCCTAATCATGTCTAAAATATTCTGTACCCCCAAACAGGAGGAAACTCTCCATACTTGTCTCCATGCTGCAGCTAATCTATATTTCCATAGGATGAAAATTATCTGTAAGTTCTATAGCTTATGGGCTTTTAGATGTTGTGTATATGCAAAGCAAAATCTCTTAGTTATACTTTGGATCTGGGCTTTCTTTTAAAACTCAAGTTTGCCTGCTCCATTTTAGAAAGTTTGTTAGAGGTGAAATGCAAGTTGAGCTCAGTCTGCACAATTATTATTATAGCTGTGTGTAATAATAACCTATAAAGGCTTATTTTGTTCGAGGCAAACGTTACTTTTGGAATCACAATTTTGAAACACTTCATGGCATTGAATTTGGTGCTTTTGAATGATTAGGAGGTGTTTGAATGACTGTTTAGAACCATAATGGATTTTTTGAGATTGCAGTTTTCTTTTCCTACATGGAAAAAGTTGTGAGTTCAGTGATAATTGATAGTGACATTATGATTATCATTGACCGCAGGGGTGTCCAACCTTAGGAACTTTGAGACTTGTGAACTTCATCTCCCAGAATTCCTCAGCCAGCACGTTGAATACCCCTGATCTATACCACCTTGCCTTCAGAACGCTTCAACGCTTCTGTTGTTGTACCTCACTCTTCTGCTACAAGATTTTAGGCAGGTTTGCCTGGAGAGAAAGAGAAATTATATATTTTGCTATTTTTTTAAAAAAGGGGTGTTTCTTTCACATGTGTTCCTCCCTACCTTTCCTCAGATGCAACTTTAAACTTATGGCTTGAACTTGTTGGGGTTCAGCTTTGTTTTGGTCTTAAGTCACAATTCAACTTGGGAAAGAAATATAATAAAGATGTAAATTTGCTGTTGCACTATATTCCATAAAGTTTGCTATTTTACAGACAGTATCCTGCTGACACTAAATAAAGGATCCAAGACACGGGTCTATTATCTATTTTTTGAAAAGTCTTTATATTCTAAAACTGAAAAATTGAAGCAATGCTTCCATATAGTCTAGATTTAATGACAAACCTAAGAACTGAATAAATTTTATATTGATATTAAATGACTACTATGTTGATTTTTTTCCTTTAATTATATCCCCCTTTTTTCCATGTTTAGTCCATTTTAACCTTCACTATGACTTTTTCTTACTGTGCAATCACTACTCAGCTTTTGCTGTTGCAATTGGTATTTCCCTTTTATTATTATTATTATTATTATTATTATTATTTTTAAAATGTATAGTTTTGTTAAGGTTCTTCATCTCTCAAAGAGTGGACTGATCTGAGACACACATTGCCTTTTGATTGACTTTGTACCCCGGGTCATTTAGTTTTAGAAAGAGAGTTACTATATATGGAAATATTTTGTCCCAGCTTTTGAGTTTCCTTCTGAAGTTGATACTTCATGGTGACTTTCCTGGTTTTTCCAATGGAGGATGGCTTTGGCCTTCTGTGCACAGGATTTGTTCCAGATTTGCTGAGTGGTTTAAGACTGGTTTTCAAATCCTATAATTTCTACCTTTGTGCCATTGGGTTTAATGTGTATAGAATTTCAGCTGCACTACGGTGAAATCAGTGGGATTTAATTCAGAATTTGCCTGCTTAAAAGGGAATGGACCGAATTCCCCCCTAAAATCTGTTGGCTCCCAATTAAAATGACAGCACTTCAGTTTAAGCACAATACCTACAGGTGAACCATTCTGCACAGTAAGACCTGCTTTTTAAATTGTATTCCTACCTGTTATTGAAGCAAGGAATAAGTAAAGAAGAATTCATAATTTTGGAACAAGGCTGTTATTCATCGCTCCTTTATTTTGCAAGAAAATAATACTAAAGTTCTTCTGGATAGTTTTGTTCCCAGATCATCAGAATGTGATTGTGGAGCTATCCAAATATGTCATTTAAATTTGGAGGAGGAGGAGGAGGAGGAGGAGGAGGAGGAGGAGAACTACAGCGCAGGACCAATGAATCAAATTATTTCCACGCAGTAAGTGGTAAGGCTGGACATTATTCATATGTAAGATGGCCTATTTGCGTTCTTTTATCGATCCCACACATTTCATTTATTAAGAGGAACAACCAACAAGTATGCATTATTATTTTAAGTAAAACTTCCAGATGTTCTAAAAGTTGAAACATTTTTGAAATACTAAGGAAGAAATAAAGACGATGGCTAGATCTGGTGCCTTTACTTCATGAAACAGTAGAGTTGATGTTTCAGGCATAGTTCTGGCTCAGAACTGAACATTTCAGCATTTCTCATGCCAATTACACTCGCTTTCAGTTTCAGGATAAGTGGGAAAATATCCCTGGAAGCTGTATTTTCTCTCTCTTGCAGTATTCTTTTAAACTTCTAAATAAGCTTCTGCTCAGATCTCCATATTCCTTTATCAATGCCTTGTTCCTACTGTTGGGAATTCTAGTACTGCGGTAGCTGGTACCACTTTGCTAAAGGCAAATATGACTCCTCTAAAGGCCAAGGCAGACAAGACAAAAATGCAAAAAAAGAGATTTTAATCATTCGTTTCTTTTATTTGATACCCAGATATTAATCATTGTGTCTGCTTGGAGCCTTGGTTTTGTTCAGTTATAAAAGTGGAGGTATGACTTGTTACGGTTTTTCTGGATGAAAAGTCTTTGAGTTTTATAATTTGGAAACAGATGCAAAACTCCACACTACGCTTCACTTGTCTGTAAATCCAGCAGTTGATGAACCTAAAATACTACGTACTATTTTTTTTTATCCTTAGTAATTCCAGTTTACTCACATTCATTTCTAATAAAGATGTTCAGAAGGCATATGTACTATAGATATATAAAACTTCTGGAGCTCAAAACCACAATTTTGAACATAAAACAAGCTCTTTTGACTATCTTTAAAAGGGTTCGGGTTTTTTTTTTTTTGAGGCTATGTTACTTTCAGAATGTTCAAAACAGCTTGTTTCAATCTAAAACAGGACGTTTGAAGAGGTCTCATGTTCAAAGGAGTTCAAAGTAAGAGATTTGGGGCAAATCATCCATAGATGGAATGTATAGTAAACATTGAGTGTGTATTTCCTTCTCATTCCAAGTATTTCTTGTAAATTTCTTTTAAGATAACTGCGTCTTCCAGGTTTCCAAAGGGACTTCCAATAAACGCCATTAAGAATTGTCATCCCTAAAGGAGACCAACGACATTGCACTTGAAAGGGGCATCCAAATGCTGAATTCAGACTGAAGAAGTCTCTATGGAAAAAGGAGAGATCTCAAGATTATGCAAATACACTCTGGATAGTTGGGTTTTTTTGTGTGTGAGCAGATGTCAGGAACTGAGTCATGGAATTCCACTGAGCATATAGCCATTGATGTAGCCTATATCTATTCAAAGTCTGACTGAGGTTCATCTCTTAATCTCACTGGATTCTTATTCATTTATGCTTGTAATGATCGAGAACTTTCAGAATGGCAAGTTATATTGAATTGAGTGGGAGAGTTTTCTTTAGTCCTTCAAGAAAGAAGTCTCAACTATGCATTAAAAGATTTGTAAAAAATAAATAAATCAGGATATATAGCAAAACTATTATTGGGATGATTTTAGAAAGCTTCAGACAGATTAAGGAGCCAGATATACTTTATTTAAGACCTTGATTCTTCCCATGGGAAAGAGTGTATGTTTATATTTGGAAATAACTGATAAGACAAATTTGGAAGGTTGGACACCAGAGGGCACTAGAAGAAAATAAGTGCATCAGCGGTTTGTGCAAGAAAAAATCACGACCACTGGGCTAAAAAATAATTTTAAAATTATCTGATATGATAGAAAAACTAGATAGCGTCATTGAAGAGGAACAAGTTCTAAGAAATAAAACTGAAATTTAAAATGGAAAAACTGGCAAAGTACTCTTTGCGGGTGTTGCAAACATCTCTCTGTTAATGGATAACAGAAGAAATATTGGGTAGAGATGGTGTGAACTCTTTGAAGAACTAAGTTTGGTGGCAAATACCTGAGAATTAGCCAAACCTTGTGCTAATCTATTCCCTGATGAGTATAGCTTAAGCAATGGGGGGTTAATTAGGCCAGAGGTCTCCAGCCTTGGTCCCTTTAAAGCTTGTGGACTTCAATTCCTGGAACTCTTCAGCCAGTGTTCTGGGCAGAGAGATCAGGTGGGGAAAAGTGCCAGGCAAGGGTTAACAAAATCCCTCCCCCCTTCTCTGGTCTCCCAGCAGTAACCGCTGCCAGAGGCATCACGCTGAACAGAGTTTCGGAAGGCGGTGATTAAACAAAGTCAAAGCTGGTCTGAGGGTCAAAAGCCAAGTTCATTTAGTCCAAGTTACAAGCCAAAGTCTGAGTTTCCAAGTCAAAGTCTGAGTTTCCAAGTCAAAGTCCAAGTTTCCAAGCCAAGAAGTTCCAAGTCCCAAGCCGAGTATCTGAAATGATCTGACTGCTGCAAATGCTATCAGTTGCCAAAGTTGATAAGTTGCTTCTCCACAGTCGCTTATCAAGTTTCCACGCCCCCTGCAATGACCAATCTGTCCCCCCCCCGCTGCCTTAGCTGTTCCCGCCGTAACCTTCTTCTGGTGCGGGCATCAAAGAGCGGCTCCAGGCTGTGTCTGATTCGCGCTCCTCACCTGCTGATTGCCTGCCCTCTGGCTACAAAGAGCTCGTTTCCCCGCTTTGTTCTTTCTCCTCCCCTGCTGTTTCAGGTAGCCCCGGCGTGGGGGAGGGTACCCCACCCGATTGTGAGTCTGGTATGGCGGATGGCCCTTCCTCCCCCTCGCTATCCGAAGGGTCCTCCAGGAGGGAGAAGGGCGGAGGCATGACATTAGGGAAGTGAACAATCTGATCCGTTTGTTATAGAGAATGCTATAGTTTGTAAATCAAATAGCAAACTGTTTCCCACAATTTTGAGGAATTAACCCAACTCTGAATTTTCATCATCAGATAAGAGTTTAAAACTATATTCATATTTTAATGAGTAACTTGATAAGGAATGCAGCTAGAGACAACTAGTGGTTTGAGCATAACATGTATTTAATTTATTTTTTTACTTTAAAATAAGACCCATTTTTTTCTATTCTAATGAAAGCATGAAGAACAAAGTTATAATGTGAATGGGACATCCATAGCCTTGAATTATTGATTCAGAGATGTATTTTATGAAGCAAAACAATGTGTGGTATTTGTATTATTTGTATCTTGTACGGCAGAAGTCAGACAGCTTTAAGTGGGATCAAGCATACCTACTTCTTGGATGGGACACACCCAGAGAATTTAATGCTGTAGACAAAATTTAGTAACCGAAAAAGGAACCTGAAAGAAGACAGTGGCAAACCTTTTATTATGGACCAGAAATTTTTTATGTGAATTCAGTTTATAGCAGATAGAGACCTCAATACCACTTAAACATTTGTAAGATTTTAAGAATGCATTCTAAGAATGTTGGGTCCACTGGATAGGATGTATGTCTTCTTTAGCTCCTGCACTGTATAGGATTTAATTAACAAATGAATAAACATATTAAGCAACTCTGTCTTTCATCCAGTTCAAATAAATCAGAATAATAATAATAATAATAATAATAATAATAATAATAATAATAATAATAATAATAATAATAATAATAATAATA
>JANHFO010004211.1:49255-62139 GCA_032468095.1 Pareas carinatus
AAGGTTGACTCAGCCTTCCATCCTTCCGAGGTCGGTCAAATGAGGACCCAGATTGTTGGGGGCAATATGCTGATTTCAGTAAACGGCTTAGAGAGGGCTATAAAGCACTGTGAAGCAGTATATAAATCTAACTGCTATTGCTACTATTGCTAGAGAAAACTGTATCAGAAAAAGATGTAGCACTGAGGTGCAGACATAGTGCAGGATTCCGTTCCGGGTTTTCTCTCATTTGCGCTTTCTCCCTTGCATGCTTACCTTTCCCAGGGATAAAGGTAAAAGTTCTGACAGTAAGGCTCACTGGGAGGTGGCGCTGCAGTGACTGTCTTCTGTGCAGCTATTTGCTCAGCAGGATCTTCTGTCAAACTCTGTTCAATGGCCATCTGGATAAGTTCATCCTCACTCATGCTGCTGTACAGGCTGTATTCCTCGTGTCCAATTGTGCCTGTTCTGGCTACGGTCACTTGCGTTGTCATTGTCCACTTTCTTGGAAGTCAGAAGGGATGGTTAAAAATAACCCTGGAATGCATATAAACACAGGTCACATACCTTATCATGGATGGATCGCATAGACTCTGCTGTCACTCAAGCAATACTTCACTCCCCAGTTTCCAGGCACTGAAAATGTGATAACAGATGCAGGCTGACTTCACGTCTGATTTTGAACCTAAAACTTGTGGATATCTCAGAGAGAACATCAACGGTCACGCCAAAAGACAATTACCACTGAATGGTAACTTTTGACATAAAGAAGGGGAGAAATTATTAAAGGATTTAAAACATTATCTCAAGTTAGTAATTATATATAATTAAAGGCAATTTAATGTAATTTAAATACATTTAATTCCAGTCCTCTTCTCATCTTTTAGCATGATCAAATGTTTTTACTTGCGGAAATGGTTTGTTGACATATCATTTAAAAAACAAGTGAGACAGGATTTTTTTATATGATCCACATGAATCTTCTTAAATTCACAGTCATCTTTGGAATAAATATGGTTTTCTCTTTTATTCTTTTAATTTTTAAATTAAACTTGTACAAGTTATAAAGTAGTTAAAATGATTGTCTGATTGCTTCATTTTTTTATTATTACTATTATTACTATTGTTAATTTTCTTATTCATTTGATTTAATATTCCACCTTTCTTCCAGCTCAACGCAATTATATTATCTGCCTCTAATTTCAGGTCTAAAGCAGGATGTTATTGGGATAATTATATTATTGATCTAAAAGTGTCTCATTAGTCTGATCTAACAGATAGAATGTTTGATTATTTTTAATAAAACCCTGTTTCAAGGTTTATATTTGGCCACAAACATTCATTAAACAACTGAGTCAATTTGTGATATCTACTTTTCTCAAAACATTTCTTGGAATAATTAAAAAATAGCATAATAAATATATTTGCAAAAGCTGGACTATTATTTAGTTCTTTCACCAAGTGTCTTCGTATGTCAAGTTTGTTGTTGTCCAGATTGTTGTTCAGGCATTCAGTCCATGTGATGGTTCTGGTATAATATTTTACCCCTACTGACATCATTCAAATGATATCTTTCTTTGGCAGATATTTTTGCATTCTCAACCTCTTGTGTTTTGAATGCCTGAGCATGAGGAAAAACTGCACGAGTGAGGAGGAAAATCATTAGGTGAGATGAAATAAAAGACAGTATTGCATAGATGACTCATATAGTCAGTGGCAATTCTACACGATATTTCTAGTGCAGAAGTACTTGGGGGAAATATGGAAATATTCTTAATGGAAGCAAGGTATAGAGAGCAGTTTCTTCTGAGTTTTTCGTGCATATGGTCTGACTGGAAATACCCAGAAATAGAATGCTGGGTAGGTACTCAGTCTCAAATCAGATAGATAGTCTCCTGTTCATAATGACCGTGCCTGTAATTAGTTGTATTGGTCTGGATTCCCAGGAGGGAGATGGTGCTTTCCAGAGGAGTAAGAGACAGCTCAGTTAGTTTGTGTGAGACAATGAGGATGAAGACAGCTCCTCCTTCTTAGTTCTCAGAGTATAGATTTGTGTAAATACAGGATTTTAATTTGGCAAGATTCTGTCTATAACTATGGAATAATAAAGGTATCTGCTTGGAAGAATGTCTCTCTTGGATTTGGGGGCCTGATCAATATGTTCTTGCTAAAGGAGAAATTAGCATTTGAGATTTGGAGCAAGTTCATTCTTGATTGAGGGCTTTTCCTATTTGCTTTTAACCACAGGACAGATATGTCCTGGAAACCTCATTTATCTATAACTTTCCAAGAGGTTGCCTTCATCTTATTCCCAGCCTATATTTGGGACACTTCTGAATTGTCCTTAACTTTTACAGCGTTAAAACTATGTTTTCTCCCATGGCAATTTTATTGAAGGTATAATCTGATCTTCCTACTTCTGGTAACACAATACTGTCCTTTAGGACATTTCTAGTTTGGGTAAAGGGAAATTTCAAACCAGGCTCTTCTTAACCACTGCCTCTCAGAATTCATGAATCAGCAGAGATCTGGATTAAAAACTGGTTCTCACCAGTTACTTGCCTTATCCCTCAACCCAGGCAACTGACTCCCCTGCTGGAAGGGATGGAAGGTGAGAGAGGAAAATCAAATCTTTAAAGCTCCCAGGTTTCCTTAGGATTGGAGCCTAGACAGTAGAAGCTGGTTCCCTTTCTCCAACTGTCTCCTCTCTCAACACTAGCAGCTGTTCCCTAGGCAGGGAAAGTGGCAAGTGAAGGGGTAGAATTGCTTCTTTCTAGTCAGACCAAGATGACTACACCAGTCAGCTGTTAGATAGGTTTCTTTTGCATGTGGATTTATCTGTCTTTCTTCACCACTTTCCAGTCAGCTGTTAGCCAGGGTTGGGTTTTTTGTTTTGTTTTTGGACCTATCCATACAACTGGGAACACATTTTGCTGGTCAGCTAGTATCAAAATTTGTCTCCTCACCGGCCCTCCTCCTATTTCACATTAAAGAAGTGGTTGGTGGAAATTTGGGCCGCTGGTGACATTTGATGGGAGGGAAGCGAAACAAAATCAGGAGGATCTACCACAAGTATCCCTGAACAATGTATACGAAGATGCTAGTAGTGGCTGAAGAAGCAAGAAAAGGATTGGCAACGGTAGTAGTAGATGTTGTGCTGGTACAGTTTTCTGCAATTCCAAGACTGGTGAATAGTACTTTGATAGATCGTCAGTCAGTTAAATTTGTTAACTAAATAAATCAGCAGGGATAAAGGAAAAGATCTTTTAGTGCCAAATTAAAAGTAACATGATAGCCATGTGTATTTTAAACACTCATTGTCCCAGTTACATATAACACAGAGACAGTTCTATTCAGAGTATCTGTATCTGAGTGCGTGTGTATTACTAGGAAAATAATCCCCTTCTCCCTTGCACTGGCCTCTGATATTTTGCACTATTTTCTGCCTTCCCATCCTTGTTTCAGTATGCAAAAAATAAATCAGAGAAGGGATTTATCTACTTTCTTTCACCATTCACTTCTTTTTAAATAAATAGCATTTCCCCTTTGCTTTTTATGTGAAGGGGACAGGCATATGGTCAATTTTACGATGATACACATTTTGTTATAAGGTCTGCAAATTAGATGACTGTTTCTTTCAAATGTTGAAAAGCTTCTGGGGACCTGAAAGGGTCCTTCTTGGAGGATGTCTTTGCACAAGCTTTCTTCCCAAGGCACAGCAAGAGAGGGAAAAATGACTACTGTAAACCTAGGAAAAAGTATTAAAAGGTTGGCAGAATGCTTTTTAAAAATATGTAAAACAGATTATTCCCATTAGTTGATATTTTCAGAGGATTGTATGCTTTCTACAGAATCAGAAGGGGCCTCTTATTAGTGCTATCACAAATCAACTTTCCCTCTTTCCTTCCCACTCATCGGTCTCTAGGGTTGTGTCACTTTTAAAAATATTCCGCCTGGGTCAGGTTGCAACTGGCATTTGCCAAGTATTTCATATGACACATAAAGCAAAATAAACAGCCTGCAGCAGGTCACTGTGCAAAAAGCATTGCAAAGCAAAACATTCCTTTGAGTAGGTCCAGTGTTGCTTTTCTGTTTTGTAACAGCAATGAAACAACTATCTGGATACCCTGGAAAAGTTGCCCATCAAACAGCTTTTGATTTTGCTAGAAAAGAAGGATAATGGAAGCTGCAATTGGTGACGGTTCTGTCATAACAGTATGTTAGACTTTTAATCCATCCATTTGTGGCAGACTCCATGAATTCAGTAACTGCTTGTTTCTGCTTTGGCCAAATACGTTTAAGGGGGTTTCGGTCTAAACTTTGGCACGGTACTTCAAAAAACCTGAACTCTTTCTTCTTCCTCTACTCTCTTACAGTCTTGCTTGTATGTTGTCTTACTGAATGGCTCACTTAAGGCCTCAGCTTCGGCTAACAGAGATGGGCTGATACTGTTCTGTGGAATTCTTTGATACAAGGCCGAATCCATGCTTTCAGAATCAAAATTAAAATCAGAATTTATTTTGCCAAGTGTGTCAGGACCACACAAGGAACTTGTCTTCTAACACCATTGAATTTTTCCATGATGTTAGGTCATCTAACTCTTGCGATAACAAAATATCACAGAATAAAGAATAACAAAGTAATAGAGTTGGAAGAAATCTTGGAGGTCTTCTAGTCCAATTCCCCTGATCAAGCAGGAAACCTTATACCATTTCAGACAAATGGTTGCCTAATCTCTTCTTAAAAACCTCCAGTTTGAGCTCCCACAACTTCTGGAGGCAAGTCGTTCCACTGATTAATTGTTCTAACTGTCAGGAAATGTCTCCTTAGTTCTAGGTTGCTTCTCTCCTTGATTATTTTCCATTCATTGCTTCTTGTCCTGCCTTCAGGACAACAATGATACTGCAACCTCAGAATTTCATAGTTGGTATGAGATTCTAATTGTGGAATGTGGCAAATATTTGGCTTTTACCACAGATAAAATCACGCACATAGCTCCAGAGTGCAACTTTTAACTCATCTGTTTTTAGAGGATTTCTCCATAAATCTGATGGGTCATCCCAGTGCCCTTTGCCAAACCTGAGACAAAGAAGGTCTGCGTAGTGAGCAGGGGATTTCACCTTGCCCATGAATCCAATTTTCATCCAGTGCTTTTGTGCTGGTGGCGTTATGAATACTGGCTTTAGCTAAGGTAGAGGAGGCTTCCAGATCACTATATGTAGTTCTAGGATTTCCTGTGACTTCCTGGATTATTATAATGGATGGAACTAAAAGGTCAACAAATTTTTTTTACACAAATTCATTGCATGATAAATAACATTTTTCTTAAAAAAAAAGAAGCAAGTGCCAAACTCTGAGGTTATTTGCTCACCCCTACTTAATTTATCTATTAGTAGAAGCCACATGAAGTTCTAATAATATCCAGTGGCAAATAATTGTGAAAACAAAAATTTTAATGAAGGCATTTTTTTCATGGAACTTTGTAACCGTTCAACTCCTCATATGATTAGGATCCTAAACTATTGTACTGTTTTCTCTTTTTAAAATCAAAAGTAGTATTAAAACACTGGAAATAAACACATGCTTGGAGTTTAAATACAGATCAAGAGTTCTATCTTGTTCCTTTTTGTGGGGGAGTTGATTGGACCAAAACAATACTTTATAGTACTTTCTATTTCATCACGGATATAAAACCTTGAAAGAAGATAATTGTTTGTGGTATCTGATAACATGCTGTGAATCATTTCTATGTTTCA
The DNA here is from genome assembly GCA_032468095.1 of Pareas carinatus. Lineage (NCBI taxonomy): Eukaryota > Metazoa > Chordata > Lepidosauria > Squamata > Pareidae > Pareas > Pareas carinatus. The sequence continues at coordinate 54,991 of JANHFO010004211.1, forward strand.
ACAGTGTGGGTATTAACTGAGATGTTGCAATTCAATGTGAACAATGTTTTTGTGTCAGGAAACATACTCCAAAAAGTATAGTAGTGGAGCAACTCAATTTACTTACTTTAAAGTAAACTAAACTTTACTTTAAAGGATTCTGGGGCATTGCCAATGTTTTCAGGAGTCTCCGGTTGTATATCCCTGATGAGACAAACACCTCCAAATATTACTAAATTTATGTAAATGACTAGTCCCTTGTTTTCCTTTTAGGTTGAGAATGAAATAACAAAGAAGCAGAAGTAAGCAATCTGGGGTTCTCCAGATTTTTCATTAAATTGTAATTTTTGCAGTTTCTTGTCATTAGATAATGTATATCAATGAGTTAACTGTTTTCATGTATTTGTCCTTCAAAACAAGTTTCAAACAGGAATCACCTGAAGTATGAATGAGGCATTAATGCCATATTTGTCTAGTCCCTTTGAAATCTCATTCACTATAGAATTCATGCCTTTGCAGGGGAAAAAAACAATTGTGAAATCTTGACTTATTTTTGACTGAGTGCTGTTACTCTTTCCAGAAATCAGACAGTCTCCTCATTTCCAAGTTGCTTCACTAAGTTTTTTCTAACACTTTCTGATATCCATAAGAAAAATGTTAATTAGCAATTGTGTATTTGATTTGATTTGAAAGCATAACTGAAATGTTGACCCCTGGATCAGGAATAGTTTTATTCTGTTGAAGTCAGGATTTTGACAAAATCCAGATTGACTTTGAGATCAAGGCCCTTGGCACCCTTGATTCAAAAGCCTAATCATTGCCTAATCAACCATATCCATACATTCAGATTCTTTGATTCTGTTAAATCAAGAATCTTGACAAATTGTAGATTGACATTAATATATGAAACCATAGCCCTTGGTACTCTGCATTCAATGCCCTATTCATTGCTATGAATATATGCTATAAACATGGATTATCCATAGGTTTAGACTGTTAATTATATAGAATAGTGATAATAGCTCTTTAATATACAATAAAGAATGTCCTGCAATTTGTCCTGCTTCTCATATTCCTACATGTCATAGCAAACATAATGAAAGCAAAACACAAATAAAACACAGTTTGCGTTAATTTTTGTCCTTGACAGTGCTGTGGTTAGGCAGTTTTAACTTTTGGATGTAATGGTCTTACAGGAAACTCTTTCCTTAGATAATAAGTAAATGTTAAATTACTTTAAAATGTGGTGAGCCAACCCTCCTATTCCTTTAACTGGTTAGAGCGATGCTTCTTAACCTTGGCTACTTTAAAATGTGTGACTCTTCAAATTCTTCAGCCAGCATGCTGGAAATTTCTAGAGGCCATCATGCCATGCATTTAATATCCTTCCCACATTCTCTTTTTCTGCAGAAGCTTCACTTGCAATCCTGTTTTCTGTGAAATGCTCACATCTCTCTTTAATAAAAATGGAACTTCTTCTGCTCACCTGAATATAGCATTCCACCTTGATATACACTGAGCAATTTCATTATGTTGTGGGAACTGACCATTGAATGAACCTCTGTGTTTATTTCAAAGGAATTCGCTACATGTACACCAGAATGAAATGCATTGCTTTTTGACTGCAAATTGGACAAGGGAAGATTGGAGATCACTCCATAAGCACAAGATTTGTGCATTTTTATCTCACTCATTTGTTTTCACTTCGATCTAATTGCTTGTGATGTTTTAAAATCAGCATAGTAAAACTGACCCTCAATTCTATTTTCCTATCTTTTCTTACATCCTTCCTGAACCAGCTTATTGTTGCTGTTGTTGTCATTGCTTTGCCTTATACATTGCACAAATCCATGCATACCTAACTCCTATTTATAATTGGCTGGGTTTTCGTAATATATAAAAACACAACAGAGGTTTGCAAAGAGCAGTGTTTGGGCTTACATATACTAAACCAAAGAAAATAAATCAGTTTGATTTAGTGTTTATTGTCCAAGACTACCCTCAGCATGAGCCATAATTTTCAAAGCATTTGATTTCCCAACTCAGACATTAATCTGCAGATTTCTCAATCCAATGTCTTTAGATGAACTGAATAACTTGTATATCAAGGACTGCCAAATATATTTACAAACTGGTTCAGCACAAAGCAGGGCAGTTCCTGATGATGAAACATGTCTGAGTAAATAAATCCCATCCATCCTCAACTGCCTAAACAGCTATGCATGAAGTAAATTTTTGCAACAAGTTTTTTTGCTCTATTTTACCACTTACCACTACATCCATTCACCTAGACCATTGGAATAAAGAGCTAACACTATCTGAGTAAAATAAATTGTAACTTAAAATGACTTTTCCTCTTGTCTGCAAAATGGATTTAGCAATTGGAAGACATTCATATTCCAATAATATATTTCAGAAGTAGTTCCTGGAGAAATGCATATAGATACGTACCTTGTAGAAAGTAATTTAAATTCAAAATAACATATTTTAAAACTATGACATCTGTCCTCCTGTTGCATGTGTAAATTCTTTCTCATAGCTAATTCATTATGCTTCAGCATTTGGAGAGAAGAAGAAAAAATATGCATATTGCATGCAATATTAAACCGAAACAATACGCTTAAACCATGCACAATTACCTTGTAATTTGTATGAAACTGTTTACCGCAGAATTATTTGTTCATGGGCTATTAATTCAGAATATCCCCTTTTGGATGCATTGCTCTCCTGTCTCTCTGTGTTGATAAAATGCAGAGCAGCTTTGAACTTTCTCCTGCTTTGAAGTCTGGAGTTTATTTCTGGATCACCCCATGATCAACATTTACAAGCCAAAATGTAAGTTGTTCTGCATATCAAATTTCCTGTCTGAAGTTTGAAACAAAATGACTTGTTACTTCTCTTTAGATTTCTTTCTGTAGCATTATAATTTGTAGAACTTCACTTTGCCCAGCTTCTTTTCACTAAATGACACAAAGCCAGCCCTTTTATTATATCATTATTTATTTGCTGTCCTGGACAAGTAGGCCATATATGGCCATGCTACTGATGGTGAAAGGAGGAAGAACTGGCTGTGATTCTCTTTAGCATATCTACCTCGTTTATAGTCCAGACTTTCTCTAAGATTGTTTCTCTCCTGCTATTTTTAAGACTTCAAGTTCCATCAATGAGAGCAAAGAGGTCAGAGATAATGGGAGGATTAAAAATTGGCTGAAAGGTTTTAAAGAATGGAAAAGTGCTGCCTCAGTTTGAGACAGTTCACTAGAAAAGATATTGGACAGATCCCTACATCTGAATTAACAAACTCTGGATTTTATAACAACAGGTATTACTCACCATTTTTCATCATAAGGCAAAGTACCTAGAAAATTTGCAATTTTGTCTTTGAACTCTTCAAATTTTAAAAAAGTATTTAAGTGTCTGCTTTTTAGATAAGACTTTTAATCCAGATGGATATTTAATAAAAGAGCGGGGAAATGGGTTAGTGCTAAAGATTTGGTTCACGTGTTGTGCTAAGTCAAGATTTATTAGCTAACCACAATTAGCTAATACACAATGAAGGTACAACTGTGATCTATAATTCACAATGTTCCAAGCCAAATCTAAACAAAACACTTACAGCTTATGTAAACCAACACATTTTTTGATCAGAGACTTAAAGTGGAAATAAAAGATGAAAGCTGTTATCCTCTACCCCAGGGGTTTTCAAAATGTGGTCCACAGACCCCATGGGGTCTGCGGCAAGTTACCAGGGGATCCGCAGACAGGGAGCCGCTGCTGCGACCACTGTTAAGGAAGTTGCTGACTGCAAAATGCTGTTGCTGAACCAAGGGCAGATTAGCAGCAACTAATAAATATTGTGGTGGATTGCATTCGCTTAGCTGCTACGCGAATGCAATCCCCCACAATATTTATTAGCTGCTTCTAGCAGATGACTTCAGCAACATGGACATGGACTCTGGCCACATTCGCTTCACTTCCAACTTTCTGGAATGTCTTGAAGAAGCAGTTCCGCAAAGCCACACAGGTAGGGCATTGGAACTGGGGCTTCTCTCGAGGAGTAGTGGGGGAAGAGAGATGTGTGTTGACTTCTCCTTCGCTAACCCAGCTTTCGCCAGCTGGAGAGGGATCCATGAGGGGGGGCTGTAGGTGACGCCGTGCCTCCCTTGCCCGACCCCACCGGGGTGGCTGGTGGAAGGGGGGGTGTTGAAATGACCTCGTTTTCCTCCTCTCCTCCAGCCTCCATAAAGAAAGAGAGAGAGGGAAAGATGGAGAGAGAGAGAAAGAGAAAGTCTTGGCCAGCATGTGGGCTACCCGAGCTGCAGCGAAGAGGCTGGGGTGAGGAGACACTCCGGAGGAGACACTTTCCCTGGGGGGGCAGAATGTCAGTGCCAGGCACGTTAACTGCCTCTATCCCCCACCCCGTCTTCCATCTGGCGCCCCCTTGGTGCTCTGTTTTCCAATGCACTCGGCCCAGTTCAGATCTCAGGAAGGGCAGCGTAATCACATCCTTCCCTTGATTCTCCCTCCCTCCCCTCACTCTCTCCTTCTCCCCCTTTCTCTTTCTCTCTATCAGTCAGGGAATCCACCCGACGCATGACAAAGTAAAAGCAATTAGGAATGCCCTGGCCCCCCAAAATAAAGCAGAGCTACAGGCATTCCTAGGCCTGCTCAACTTCTATGGGAACTTCCTCAAAGGGAAGGCCACCATAGCCGAGCCCCTACACAACCTATTAAAAAAAACATGAGAATGGGGATACAGGGAGGAAAAGGCATTTAAGGGGGTCAAGGCATTCCTAACAGAGGACTCATTCCTAGTCCGATACAATACCACCCTTCCAGTAACCCTAGCAGCAGACTAATGGGGAAGAGGTCGCGGTCAACCCTAGACAGGCTATATCCCAGCTACCACCCAAGGCAAATAGAAAATGCGACCAGCCACAATGGCGTAGGCCGCAGCTTCAAACCAAGGAAAAGGGTATACATAAGGAATTTTGCAGAAGGGAAAATAGGGTCAAGGGAATTATAGACACAATGACAGGGCCCAAATCGTATATGGTGTGGACCGAGAACGGGAAACTGTGGCGCAGGCACATAGACCAGCTATGTGCCTGCATGGGAGGGGAATCTAAGGAATGTGAAACTAACACTGACCCCCTCCTACCCACGACTAATTCAAACCTGGAGGAAACGGGGCACTTAGTTGAGGAAGAAGAGGGCCTCCGAAGCCTCTGCGGCGATCTGCAGAGCGGTGGGGTGGCAGCTGCACCTGGAACTTTCCAGGGGCCGCCGTCCACAGCTACAGGAGAAGCCCCTATACGAGTGAACTCCCAGGCTGCTGCCCTGGCTAACGCCCATGCTCCGACTGAACCGCGCAGGTCCAGTTGGAGCCAAAGATGCCCCACCTACCTCCAGGACTTCATCACATATGTAGGAGCCAATCAGGAAGAGAGGGGTGTTGTGGAGTAAAACAGAGGTTTCCACTCTGACCTGCGTTTCTACCGCCTGGGGAAACCCAGGAAATCACCTGGCGCTGATTGGCTGGCTCGCCCCCATTCAAAGATATAAAGGGGGCAAGCCAGCTGGCAGTCTGTTACTGTTACACTCACTATTTCAATAAAGAGCTGAAGGCCTCTGCCTCTTTCCTACCACCCACATCACAACAAGATCTGAGTTAAAATTAGGTCCAGCAAGAGTATGGATCTTTAAAATTCAAATGCTACCTAAAATCCAGCAAGGAGTTGTTATTTATGCTGGGAGCCTCAGATGAGTGGGAGATGTTTGATGTTCGCCTGATGGGGAATAGGGCAATGAGCTCGATTTTGATAACTAGAACAGATCCTGAGTAAGAGAAAAGATTTGTCTGTTAAACAGTCAGAAAATCCTATGCTTCTCAGTTTGGAAAAAATCGGGGGTGCTTAAAAATTGACCTTGTCCATTGATCTGCGTCTGCCATTAGAGGTGGTTTAGAATTAGATGAAATAATGTGCACAGTGAGCACGTATACCATTTTGGAGAGGAAAATCTACGGATTATGCCCAACCACAATATTTAGGTTACACAGATGTAGATTCTACTAATTCCATTGGATTGGTTGACTCACTGATTGATTGGCAGACTGCTAAGTAAATGCAATTCCTCACAATATTTATTAAGTGCTGATAGCTAATAGTTATTTTCATTATCTTTTGAATGTCTACTGCACTGCTGCATAGACCTACAATCCTACATGAATTATCGATTAGTAATTAGTTGAATTTGTGGGGAAAGGGTCCTTCATTTAGCAACAACATGTTTTGGGGGGTCCGCAGCTTGAAAAAGTTTGAAAACCCCTGCTCTACCCAATTCCCAGAGAGCTCAATTGCTAACAATCCTCTATATGATTATTTTAATGAGTAGAGCGCTTTATTTTAAAAAATAAATAAAATAAATCCTCAGAGGGATAAATATGTTATTTTGATGTAACAAAATTGATACTACTGTATTCCAGCTTAAAAATTACTACTGCTACTATTCTGGGTGCCTCACAACAATCTACAAAAAATTACATTAAAACTAATTGAAAATAAAGATAAAAGATGACAAGCTTCATGATAAAATGCAGGGTCTGGGAAAGTTGTTATATGTGATATGTTCTTTTCTTGATGCCACAGGATTTTGTCACTGTTTCTTCAGAATAAGCCTGATCAAACAGAGTGGCTTCCCTTAAGTAGAGAGGAATGCATTCTTCTTGAATTAACCCCCCATAAAATCAAGCATGCATGCATGTATGTATATATGTGTATGGATATTTATTTATTTATTTATTTAATTGGATTTTTATACTGCCCTTTTCCTCACGAACTCAGGGCGGTGTACAGCAATTTAAAATACACAATAACAAACATTAAAACATATTAAAACAAAATATTAGATGGCTGTATTGAGTAAAAACCGAATATAATACCAATTTAAAACCAAATTAAGATCAATTTAAAATTATATGTGTTTATATGTGTATTATATCTGTGTGTATATGTGTATATATATGTGTGTGTATATATGTGTGTGTGTATATATATATATATATATATGTTTGTGTGTGTATGTGTATACATAGGAACCAAATTAATCTCCAACACTGAACACTTCAACCAGAGAATAATCAGGGAAGCCATCGAAATAGAGAAACAC
>JANHFO010004213.1:29428-45878 GCA_032468095.1 Pareas carinatus
TATTATGATTGTAATCACAGTTTGTTTATTGTATGTATGTAGGTATAGGGCATGTACACCCAAAACAAATTCCTTGTGTGTTCAGGCACACTTGGCCAATAAATTCTGATTCTGATTCCGATTCCGATTCCGATTCCGATTCCGATTCCGATTCCGATTCCGATTCTGAAGCATTCAGACTTGCAGACTACCAAACTGGTTTCTTTTGGATCAAAGTATGGAAGATTTAGGAAACCGAACCCTAAAAGCAGCACTTGTAAACCCTGAAGGTACACAGTCCAGCTTTCCTGTCTCCCAGCATGTCAAAGTCCCATGTGGCACTTTCAGTCAACCTGACAACTTTATCGATGGGCTGCAATGCAAGTGGCTTCGGCTGTGGCCTGACTTCACCTCTGCAGGCCGAAAGATAAGCTTTCCCTTTTCCTTTGCAACCGACATGCACCTGACGCAGCAGGTTTTTTTTTTTATCTTCTTCCTCTTCTCAGGCTATGAGGTTGTTTTCACTGGCAAACAGGCCTCTGGGGCAGCATTAAATGAGCCTTGCAAGGAATGGGCTCGCTTTTCTTTGCTCTCTTTCGTATTATTCAGTACAGTACGGAGGACTGTGAGATAAGGCTATGAGAATATGGGGGCGGAGCTGAGACAAGCCTGCATGTGCTGGATTGGAGGATAACATTGAGGTGGCTAGGTATTTCCAGTTATGCTGTCAACCCTAAAAGAAAAATGGCTCTAAATAATGAGCTTATAGTGGTGGGAGTGGAGCTGAATGAATGTCAGAAATGCATGGCCTTCAACAGAATGATCAAGTTGCAGTCTAAGACATCATGAATACGGCTAGTTGGAGAAGGCTGAATTCCCTGCACAGTTTTGTAATATTGAAGACTTTCTCCTATTTTGGTCCTGTTTAAAGATTTGCTTTGTTGCAAAGAGATCCTTGAAGTAGAATTTCCCCGCTCTGTCTCCAAAGTTGCCTCCAGGCTGCTGACAAGTGATACTCATTTGTTTCAAAGTCAGTATCTCATGAATTATCAACTAGCAGCTGGGAATCTAACCTGCAGTTTATAGTGCAGCACAGACGCTGGGGCTGGAAATAGGATCAGAGAGCTGTCATCCAGAAAGATGCAAGTCCTGGAATAAGGATGTTGGTTTTGATTATATATTCCTTTGACATTCTCCCTCCAGCTCCACGTATTCTCTTGGCCCAAGGCATGGGCAATGGTGTGGTTGCAGCCGCATGAACTGAACTGATCTCCCTCCCAAATGCGCAATAGGAATCATTGGTGCCAAGCATGCCTGGAATGTCCACAGGAGAGATGGTAGCTCTCCATCCTTTCTGTTGAGATATTGAACGGTGGAACTAAAGAGTAATAAATGCTGGTGTTGTTTTAACTGTCCCTACCATGCTTAGCCACTCATTAATGCTGAAGGGCTGCATGAAAATCATAAAGCAAATGAAGTTCAAAAGGTTTCTCTTCTCCTTTCCACTTCCCTATTTTGGAAACTCTTGAGGGAACGGTCCTTTTCATTTCCAGAATTGCTTCTCACAGTACAGAGCAATTATCCCACAGGGTCTCCTCCCAGTCAGAGCCCAGAGCATGGGATGCTGATTCCATGATTCATGCCATTCTCCATCCTCCCTTTCTAACAGCTTGTGTCAGTCCTAGAGACAATTTGTGCCACCTGGATTCTTGTGTGATAAAAGCGAGACTCTATTCAAGCAATCACATTCTGTACTCCCACCCACAGACTCATGGTGCCTAACTCTGAAAACTAAAATGCAATTGTTATATAACTGGCATTCTGAATACATAGGAACTAAGGGACAAAAAAAATATATCTCAGGACAAGAAACAAGAAAGAACAGCAATCTTGTGTTAGCAAGAATCCTCCATGATGTCATCTGCCACTCTCCAAGTCCTACTTGGATGGAAATGAATTTGATTCCCCAACCATCCCTTCTGGTTAACATATAAAGTGCTGTACTGTATATAGTTTCAAAAGAGATACTGAATTATATCATGCAGTTATGGGATTCCATCAAGCCTGAAGATTTCTGAAATCCTTCCTTTGGGGCAACTTTTGTCTAAATGCATTGATTAAAACCAGACAAGAGCTGTGAGCTGGGGGGCTGTATCATCCAGAGGCCTGGCATTCTTTCTCCATCACTCCCAACTGGGAGCCATTGTCCTGGACTGACATGCAATGCCCAATTTTCGTGACAAGTATCAAAAAAAGAGTTGGTGAGTTCCAGCCTTTGGACACGGCGTTCTGTAAACTCTGACGTGAAGAACTGAGTTATTCATGAGGAAGAAACCAAGGCCTAGACTTTCAGATGAAAGATCGTTCAAAGCGGCATGTTAGTGAACTTGAGTTAGCCCCTTGCCTCCAGCAAAAATCATGTTACTCACAAGTTCCAAATGAAGAGGAAGGGTTAGTTGTGCAATTGCTGTCAAAATATTCTTTTAAAAACTCAAAAGGGGATGCACCTTGTGGAAAAATACTTCTATTTTGCACCAATAGATTTCACAGACATAACACAGAATGGATTAGCTCTAGAAACACTTAATTTTATGTGACTATAGCTGTTGCAAAAGCACCAGATAACTCTGGGAAACTCTCCCATACTTTATTGCAGAATCCATTGGACTGGGTCCAGGCTAAAATAATGGGTGCTAATGAAATCTGTGGGACTTAACAAACATTAGCAAATTTATATTCCATTAACATGGTGTGGAAAGTAATTGAAGGTTTTCCTTTGATGAAACTGTTTCCCATAATTGAAATTGGGAGTGGATTAAATCCTTGCATAGTGGCTCTCCTATTCACCAGCAAAAATGAAGGAAGAAAATCTGATTCATGAATATGCTTTCACTTGTACACCCTAAGTTTGTACATTTAGTCTAGCTTCAATTGTTATATCTAGAACCATGACAGAACTATTCATGCAATCATAAAGAACTAGCTTATGAAATGCTCTGTTGCAAGATGCTACAATGTCCATTGTTGTTTAAAATAGGAAAACGTACGTTAGGATAACATAATGTGGCGACTTCTACCTCAAAGAATGAGAAAATAATATTTTGTGTACTGCACTTAGCATTTCCTGCAACATTCTCAGATTTTTGCACCTAATCAAAGACAGAATGAGAAACACCGAGGTGTTAATAAAGTCAGCTGGAGAGGCAAATTCATACAAGATGTTCAGAATGAGATAGTCTAGAGGTGGGGGGCGGTGTCCTCCAGTTATTTGTTTACAAAGCAAATTTGATAGTAATGAATGAAGCAGCATTTGAAACTCTTCAATATATCAATCAGCAGAAAACTAGTCACACAATGTCCTTTGCAGCAAGCTGATTTTCATTTAGATCCTATTATTTACAGTCTCAATATTGTATGAGATCAGCTGAGACTTTTCTCACCTACTAAAACCAAGCCCTTTTCTTTGAAAGCAGTTCCACCCATAAGGAGTTGTAACGTTTGGAGCAGCTGAGTGTTGAGATTGCAATGAAATGATAGCAATGGGTATATGAAATGGTTTGCCTATCCTGTATTTGCATGATTTCCATGACTAATGCAGGCCCAGTTGGGAAAGTTTTGTTATAATGATAGAGATAATGAGAGGCAAAATATCTTGTTCTGAGGTGTCACCCAGCTGTTTTGTATTTCTTTGTCATCCACGCTGCTTAATCTTACTTCTTGATTTTATAGATAGTGCCAGAACAGATAAGAACTTTCCTTTCATCCACATCAGAAACTAATATTGCACAATTAATTAATCCATTACAGGTAATGCCAGTGGGCCCACCACAAACCTATGGTTCCATGCTATTCTGTATTTTTTATCATGTGACATGTATTGAAAATACGTATTTCTCTCCCCCTCATGGCCTCTTTTTAATAAAACATACATAAGGTAGCTAACAAACCCCTCAATAACTGAAATGTCTTAAATGTCAACACATCTTTCCAACAAATTAATTCCATTATATATCAATAAACTACAAGAAAAATATAAAAATATAAATAATAATATAGATCTGGTTGTATTAGAGACTTTTTCTGAGATGGTTTTTTTCTGCAACCCTGAGTTTGATATGGCACATTTTCAAATTCAGTCTTTCTTTTACCAGTTTCTTTGTGCATATCAAATTTGGTTCTAGAATCCCAAGATGCTTAACACAATTGCTTTCTAACATTCCATTGGACTGAACAAGAGCCCTAATTACACATGATAGATTTTCAGAGCTATTGACCTATATTGTATCTCACAATAGGCAGTTAAAACTAGAAAATGCTGAGCACTATACAGCCATTCCCTACTACTCTCCAGGGCATTGAAGACAATGGGAGTTACAATTCATATCAAGAATGAAAGCTGCACTGTTTATATTTACATGGTATATTTAAAACAATATAAATGGTTTGTATGGTTTGAAATATAGTTTTAAAATATTTTTAGTCAGTGATTTGACAGCCTCTACATGGCTATCTTCTAAGACTGGCAATCATAGGATGCTGCTTTACAGAGATTCAGTTTTGATCTGCCAAGGCACTTTTAAAAGAGGTGATGTGATCCCTGTTGTACCCAAGGAAAGGAATTCAATGGAGTGTCTATGAAATTTTCACTTTTAAAAATCATTGTGGATGCTTTGGTTACCTTTTAATTTTTCACAGAATAATAAAGCAATAGTACTTTGAGTTTATGGATGCCATTATGGGCAATTTCATAGACCAAATTCAGATAAGACAGGATGATAATTTTGGAGAATTGTATGGTGAAAATAGCAAATTTCCTATACATGCAGGAGAATACTGTCCATTGCAAAGAGGAAGTGTTAAGTTTCCAATAGACCTACTCAAAATTCCAAAATGAGGGCTAAGAGCTTCAGTTAGTTGAGCAAAGCAAACCTCAAAATATTAGCCAAGAAGAAAAAGCATGAAACAGAATTATTAGAAAGATCAAGACTACAGACATAGACAGGAACACGTTAGTCTGATAAAAGTGACACCAAGTTCTAACATTTACCGGCACCATACAAAGGATATTTCTAATGCTTGGGATTTTAACAAGGACGTGAGACATCTCACAAATTACCTGATTACACGTCCCACTTCCTGGGGAGGTAAAAAAGAAGTGTCAATTTGTTTTAATATATATTTTTTGTGACCATGTAGAAGACGGTGTACTAAGAATACGTTAGCATCGTGTTTTGAAAATAAGTTTATTTTATGAGGACCTCAATTTAAAGTTAGAGTATGTAACATAATAGTAACATCCAGGATATTTTAATAAATGACTGACAGATTAGAAAGAGGACATCATTTACAATGAACAAAAATATTTTATTGATACATATACACACAGGAATAACGGAGGTATCTGGATAATCAAATATGGAATGTTTACAAGAGTTAAAATAAATAATAAAGATATCCAGATGTGCCAGTGCTAAATCTAGCACCACTAAATGGAAATGCCCTCTTTTGAACAGCTCTGCCTTTGATGGGGCTATCCCAACACAGACTGTACAGGCTGCTACCACAAGAAAGTGGTCAGTATTTCTGGAATACAAAGAGTCATTATAGTGCTTTCTACAGTTTTGCATTCTAAATGTTTATTCACTACTTCCGTCCCTTATTTCTTTAATAATAAGTATTAAGTTTTGAAGTCCAAAAACATAACCCGTATCTTGGCCCTCATGCACCACACTATCTTCTCCATAATACCGGCACGTAGTGTGAGCAAAGTCTATCATTCGAACATCAACAGAACTAATGGTAGGCTTGTAGGCATATGCACGTGCCGATTCATCTGATGATTCTTCTGAAAGACCTTCAATGTCTTCTGGGTCTGAGTCCACCACCACATCTTGTAATTCCTTCCCATCATAAATAATCAGCAAAGAGCTGGAGTAAAAGCGGTAGGATTCCTGCTTCTCTAAGACTGATTTTAATTCAGTTAGTTTCTTTAGAACAGGTTCGAAGAATTCTCGTCGCAGATATTTGCCATTATGAAAGAACTGGTAAAGTGCTTCTTTAAATCCTTGGACTGAAAGTTTTCTCCCGTGATATTTACTCATAAACATTACGTCGCCAGAACCTGACTGATAAACCTGTAGAAAGAAAAAAAATAAGAAAAGGATCTGTTAGCATTAAATACAGCGGTTGCACTAGAATAATATGGTACAACATCAACTGGTTTATTTGCAAGCTACTCTGCCACAGCTGAAGTAAAGTGGAGATTATCCCACCTGCTACTAATTCACCAATGCATTTCTTTCACTGCAAAGTAATTTGTTCAGATTTACACAGTTTAAAAATAAAATATATAACTAAATAATTTAAGATTATAAATATGTTTGCTCACTGTTTTGAAAATCAAGTCCTAACACGCATAAAATCACTTCATAACTCAGCCCATAAATAGAAGTATCATGCCTGTGCTTGTTAACTCTGTTGACAAAGTTAACTAAGTTAAGTACTACTGTTTAGCATACTCAGCGGCCTATCCATGAACGAGAAAATAGTATTTAAAACTGTAATCATGTGGTGACCTAAAATAATACACAGAAGAAATCTATAGTTAGAAAGAATTGTCCAGAATGCAATGATTTCTACTATTTTATTACAGTGAAGCCAGACTAGCCAGCCCTTATAGATCAAACATAACATGTCTTGACCTCATGCAGCATACTATCTATCCACTGTAATCTCATACAATATGGACAAGGTGTACTTTCTGAACAGCAACCTAGCTAGCTAAAGGATCCTGCATCTGCTCAGGAAAGAAGACTAAATAGCACCATCATCTCTCTATGCAGGAAAATATATGAAAGAAAATAACAATCTTTCTACAATCACATAAATGAATGTCACAAAAGTCTTCCTTGAAATTCTAGTCCAATTATACATGCAAATTGCGCTAGGTGCCCATCCATATGATGACAGTCATATGGCCATGTACTAGAGCTTTCCTGAACCATATGAAGAAAGTATCAACTAGAAAATTGTGATGAGGAGGATTTATAAAACTGTATAGAAAAATATAACTGGATTACTATGCATTTAGGATTCAAGGCAGAATTTTTTTTAAAATTGCCCAGAATATTAATTCATACTCTCCTTCATTTAGCTATTTCATGCCAGATGTAACAAAAGCTCATGTTCCTCAAATAAAACATGCAGTGAACTAAGGATGATGGTGCTGAGTGCTAGTCCAATTATGTTGCCTAATTTGAGTAATGAAATATCTGCAAGAAAACAACCAAGTTCAGAGAGCACCAAGAACCCCTCATTTCAACCCTGAGCTACGATTATTCTCCTTTATTGAACTAAGGATTTTCATAGTACTGTAAAATTGAAGTGGATTTGTTTTTATTTATTTTTCACATTTAGAAACTGCCCATCTCTCACACAGAGGGATCCTGGGTAGTATACAAATGCAAATACAGTAAGTAGATATTGGTTGCATACATAATCACTTTTAATTGCAAGTTGTTCATACCAAGTATGAATTATTTATTCATTTAAAACTTACCTGCATACCACACACACGAACTCCTATAACTGCTGAAGTACTTTGCTGGCATTTCCGGATCTGATTAGCCTTTTTTTCTTCAGATGCATCATCTCCGTGCTGCCGGGTTCCCATCTTGAGATCCAACACACAAGGCACCTCATATCGTGAGGTTAGGTTTTCCAGTAAAATAAATTCTATTTAGTTAAGGAAAAATGATCTAACTAGTATTTTTTATACACTTGAAATAAAAATAAATCTTGTTAACAATAACAGGAATTATCAGTGAGTGAAACTGATGTTTGATGCGACTTTCTTCTTCTTCCAGGCACTCTTATTCCCTCCAAATCAGTTTTGGAGGTTTGGACTCTGCCAGATTGTGAGGAAGGATCTCCTCTCTGTCATTAGAACAAATCCACGGGGTTTAACTGAAATGATTTATTGTTGTGCATTGCACAGAGTAGAACCCCTTGGTGAGATGGTCCACTATATTAATTTGATTAATAAATAAACAACTGAAATATCTGTCTTCAACTGATGTTAAGTATGTTTATTACATTACTTTATACAAGTACCAGTTTAAACTCAACTGGCTGCACATAAGTCACTGACTGCCTAATGTCTCGAATTCTAAATTGTACCAAAAAAGTCCAGTGAAATGACAAATGTTACAAGAGAGCACAGAATTCTGTTCAACAACTATTCTCAAATCTTTTTTAAAAAACTCACAGATTATCAACTAAAATATTATGTACAGACATTTCAACCAACACCCCCAATCAAATTGTGATCAATTTACACTAAGTTGAATTTTAGAATGAATGAAAAGCTGTTTCTCAAAAATATAAAATGGTGTAAACTCAATAGCAAATAACTCCATTGTTTAAGAAATATGTGCTTGTACCATAAAGGCATGCATAAAAAGGCAAAGTTCATAATTTAGATTTGAAATACAGCATATTCTTAATTTCAAAACGAAATGATATAAAACAATCATTTTGGAATGGCTTCTGACCTGATACAGCTCCTTCTTTATTGCAGAAACCCACATGATAATCAGTCCTGTCCTAAACCAAGAGAGGATACAAGCTAATCATGGGAAACAGCAAAGGCAGTTGACTTGCAAGAATCTGTTAGTGGATACCTCCTAAGAAATATTACAACAGTTGGAAAGTTCAAGAGCAGAAATAATCCTTTAACACTGGTGCGATGTATCAGTCTTCCAGAGTTTGAATTGTATATCTGCTTTAAGTAATTTAATATTTTCTAGGCTTTTTTGCAGTCCTTGTACAAACAGTATAAAACACACAAAGGATACTGTACTGATTTCGATGTTTTGCATTTTCCTTCATTTGCTGGAGTTGCTGTTGATGGCACTTCATACTCCAAGGATTATGGTGCTTAAACTGTGAACTGACATTCCCTTTTTTCTCAACACTATAATACAATACTTCCGATTTCTTAAGCAATTCAAATTCTTCCTCTAACGTGTGACTGAAACATAAAAAAAATGTTTGTGGTCAAATGCAAGCAAGTATCAAATTCTTACAAATATAAATTGAATTGTGAATTGAAAAAGGTGCCAACCTTCCAGCTTTTTTCAACCTACACTAACACACACACACACACACACACACACCCACACACACGTAGATTTTCACGGGTACTGGTATATAGGTTAGTTGTGTTCGGGTCTTTTCCCGTGTAGGATAGAGAATATCTTGGTGACATTTCGGCGAGGTCTCACTCGCCATCTTCAGGCTGGTGCTTTTGGCTTGTTGGTAGTATATACATATATATACATATACATACATACACATACACATATACATATACATTCTTCTTACATTTTTGGTTCATCTTCTTCTTCTTCTTCTTCATCATCATCATCATCATCATCATCATCATCATCATCATCATCATCATCATCATCATCATCATTTTAGGCATATATTAAATATATCAGATTATCTGGAAAATGGCTTTACTTCCTGGAAAAGTAAATATGTACCACTATTCTGCTTCTTGGAGAGTTTGCAAAATGTATTAGTTCCTTGATCTCCAAATCCAACATTATCCTGGTACATATTATGTTTTCTATGTAGCACTTATATTTGTGGTGCAAAACTTTATTGAAAAGTTGAATAATTCTGGTTATGGAGTAGGCAAGTAAAGAATGTAGGAATCAGACATCTCTGGTTATATATTCCCTAATTCAAGGATTTGATATGAAGAACATCTGAGATAAAGTAATTTGTTATAGTTAAATGCATACACATAAGGTATGGTATAAGATGTGGGTGAAATTAGGTTTTGAGTCTGGGATTAGTTTGTAACTGCTAGGCAAATAAAGCACTGAATGAGCACTTCATAATTTTGTCTTCAGTGAATAGTTCAGTGAATTAAATAAATCACACTTATGGGTCCAAGAAGTCACTCTGGTAATACTTTTGACATTAGAAAGATAATAGCATCCGGAAGCCAATTTGCAATACTGACTATAATTTCAGGTATCACATATTTGTGCCATTTGTATATGAATTATAGTTTCCCCTGAAAAACAGTTAATGTTACATATAATTTTTCTCATGGCAAAAACTCTTATCAGTGGTGTGGGATAATAATTTTCAAACTAAACAGTAAGTGAGATTATAAATTCTCACAATAGATGTTGTATTTCAAGCCAACCAGTATTATACTATAAACTCTGGCATGCTTTGGGGTACCCTCCTTCCTCTGCTTCTCCTGAATGTTGTTATGGAGTTCAGTATGCCTCTAGCATATCAGGCTGGAAGAATGGATGAGTTTTAAAGCAATGACCATGCATAAAATAAAAGCTGTTACCTAAGATTTATACCAGTCATTTTCAAAATATTATTATAGACTAGTCTCAAGACTGACAACAAGATTAGGCATTAGGATTTTGATGGTAGCCCCTCTCCCATAAGGTTTCGTAGTTGATCTACATGCCTGCGCCACAGTTTCCTGTCCTTGGTTAGTATTGAGTATGATTTGGGTCCTGTATTATGTGCGATGATTCCCTCTGTCCATTTCTCCCCATCGCCGTAATTTCTGGCATATACCCTTTCCCCCAGTGTAAACTTTCTGTTAGGTTCGTGGGGGACCCAGGGTTTATCGGAGTGGTTGTAGGAGGGGTGTAGCCTGTCTAGCGTGGATCGAGGCTGTCTCCCCAGGAGGAGTTTGGCCAGGCAACGGCCTGTGGTTGCATGTGGCGTGAGGTGTTGCCAAACCATGACGTAGCCCTTCTGGAATAACCACCCGGTCTCCCCACAACAAACAACCCCCTTGTTCAGACAGTTCGGATTGCTGCCGTTTGAACAGAGTAAATAATTCTCCTTGTGGTTCCTCTGGCCACCCTTTCCAGACCCAGTTCAAAACAGTTCATAATGTCCTGTCCTTCTGTGTTGCCTGTGTGACATGTGTTGAAGTCAGCAGAGACGGGGCTGACAGGTCCAGCAGGAGAACGGGCTGGTCTTGTGGGTGATCGATTGGGGTTTGGGTAGGGGACAATGACTTAGGGCATCAGCATGTGATATTGTGTGACCTGATCGGTGTATTAATTGGTAGTCATAGGCAGCCAGGGAGATGGTCCACCTGGTGAACCTGGGAGAAAGTGCCTGTGGTGTGGGTCTATCCCCTGCGAGGAGGCCTATGAGTGGTTTGTGATCGGTAATCAGCTGAAACTTCCTACCGAAAAGGTATTCATGAAATTTCTTGACCCCTGTGACAAGGGCAAGAGCCTTCTTGTTCAGCTGACTATAGTTCCACTCTGTTGGGGTCAGCATTCTGGAGAAGAATGCGATGGGGACTTCCAGCCCATTGGGGAGAGTGTGGCTGAGCACAACCCCAATACCATAAGGCTATGCATCAGCAGCGAGGCTGACTGGGAGGGTGGTGTTAAATCTTACCAACAGTGAGTCTTCGGTCAACAATGCCTTGACATCTTGGAAGGCTTTTTGCTTCCGGGCTCCCCATATCCAGGCCGTGCCTTTAGTAAGCAGCCTGTGCAGTGGTTCTGCCAGGGTTGTCTTACGCTTTAAGAATGCACTGTAAAAATTTAACAACCCAGGAAAGCTTGTAGCTCGGTCTTGTTCTGTGGTGATAGGGCTTCCCTAATTGCCCTGACCTTGTCATGGGTCAGGTGTATCCCTTTGCCGTCAATTTTATAGCCGAAGAAATTGACTTGTTGAACCCCAATGTGGCATTTTTCCCACTTTACCCTGAGGCCAACCTCTCTAAATTTCGACAGCACTAATCGTAATCGTTCACACAGCTGTGAGGTGTCAACAGCAGTTATTAATATGTCATCAAAATAGGGAGCCACCCCCGGAATATTCCCCAGCAAATGTTCCATAATATTTTGAAATATTCCGGGGGCGACGCTAACGCTGAATTGAAGTCTATTGCATCAGAAAGCCCCTTTGTGGGTGACAATAGTCTGGGCTTCCACAGTGTCGCCATCTACAGGCAGTTGCTGGTATGCCTGGGCTAAATCCAATTTGGCGAAGACTTTTACTGGCCCTAGGGAATGGTGTAGATGTTGTACGATTGGCACAGGATAGGTGCTCTGCTGTAAGGCCTTGTTCAAAGTGCACTTATAGTCAGCACAGATTCTTATGGAGCCATCCTTTAAGGGAGTGACAATGGGGGTTTCCCATTTTGCATGGTCTACTGGCTCCAGAATGCCTTGTTGGGTCAATTTATCTAATTCCTTCTCGATGGCCGGCCTCAGCGCAAAGGGGGCTCTACATGGCATAAGGCGAATGGGGGGCACTAGGGGGTCTAGACTGAAATGGATGGGGGTTCCCTTGTACCTGCCCAGATCTGGCCCGAAAAAGTCTTTGAACTCTCGGATGAGTTCGTCTAAATCGACTGTCTGTGTGCTGTGAATCTCCTGAAACCCCATCACGTGGAGGTCTAGGGCACGGAACCAATCTAGCCTCAAGATGTCAGGGAGGCTGCTGTTGATGATGAGAGCTGACAGGGTGCCCCGAAATTTGTTGTAGACTACAGACACTGGAACTTCCCCGAGAACTTGGATTTTATTTCCCTGGTAGTCGGTGACTCGGGTTACAGTTGGAGTGAGGTGATGTTTCTACACGGACGGGATGGCCAACAATAGGCTCTGCCATAACAGGATAGTTACTGAAGAGCCGGAGTCGACCTCCATTTTGATGGAGGTTCTGGCGATGGTCGCTGAGCTTTTAAGTTTATTGGCGGCTGCAGCATTGGCCGAATCGATGCGAATCTGACACGTCTCAGGATGAAGTGGCGGTGGTCTTGTTCTGTTTACTCTGGGTGCCAGGGGACCTCTCTGGTGATTCCTGGTGTCAGATCTGTCCCATGCTGGACGGGTCGGGTTGTGATCGGGTGAGTCGCAGGATTGGCGCGGTGACTGGGTAGATGAAGGAGGGCCTGAGGAGCGTTGGTCGGCTCTGCAAACTTTTTTGTTGTGGCCCTTTTTTCCACAGCATCAGCAACGGGCGTCTCTGAACCTGCATTGTGACCAGTAGTGTTGACCACCACAACCAGCGCAAGAACTCCGAGGTCGGTTCTGATGGGCCTCAGTGCTGAAAACTCCCCAATTGCTGTCATCAGGGCTGTCCTCATCGACTTCACCGTAAGCTGAGTGACAGGCCTGTGGCGGATGGCTTTGTTGGTGTGCGGGGGTGGGTGCTTGCAAAGTGTGCCGAGCGTTGTTTGAGTTTTCCGCCGATCATTCCATTTTGACAGCCTGGTGCAACGTGAGGTCATCGTCCATGGCAAGGAGATGTCATTGCAGGGTTTTGTCCCTCAGGCCGAATAGGAATTGTTCCAGTATGCCGCTTTCCAGGTCTGAATATTTACAGTGTGCTGCAGCTCTGCGAAGGGTGGCAACAAAATTGTTAATTGATTCTCCGTCTTACTGTATGCGATGCCATAGCTTGAAGCGTTGAATATATTTAGATAGCAGGGGATCAAAATTCACCCTCAATTTGGTGATTAGCTCATTCCACAGTATTGAGTGGTTCGGGTTGGGAGCCGTGAGGGCTTTGGCCACCTCCAGTACCTCAGTTCCGCAGTGGCTGAGGCAAGTTGCGCACATTTCTAAGTCTGAGAGATTCAGTAGATGGTTGGCAAGTAGGAAGCAGTGGAAACGCTCCATGTATAGTTCCCAAGTCTCAGTTTTTGAATTGAAAGGTGCTGGGTTGTGGTAAGAGGTTGAGACCTTGTCACATTCGTTTGCCATTCTGAGGAATATTGTCTTTCCCGCTTTGCAATCTGCGATCGGCTACTCGGGTCTTGGTTGACAGCTGCTTGGACGGCTTCTATTTAAAAGCTGCGGTGCTGTGTGGTAGTTGGTACGGTCGAAGTGTCAGCTGCAATTAGAAAATTTTCCACTGTGTCTCCTGTAGATTCTGTCAGTCTGCTCTTCGTTCAACCACCTTCGCCGCCAGTATTGTAGTTGTGAGGATGTGGGTTATTGCAGTGATGACAGACGTGAGGGAATATTTTAGCAAGCTCTTTATTTAACAACAGGCAAGATTCAACTCGTGCACGGCTGGTCGGATGTCATTGCCCTTTTATACATTCTGACAGCCAATCAGCTCTACCGTTTTTCCCACCTGTTTAACTAGGGCGGAGTTAGGTTGTGCCGACCAGAGGGAAAACTTCCCTCTGGCTCCATAACAGTTTTTGTTATTGATTGCTTGTTACAAGATTGAAAATAGTATCAAGAATCACAATCTTTAGAAGATCTTGAGTAGAGGAATGAAGTGGATTATTTCTGAGGTTACCTTCACCTATGAAGGCTTATAAGAATTCTAAAAAATAGTAATATATAGAATATATTTGTCTAACTACATCTAGCAATTTAGTGACTGCATGTTTATTTTTTCGATATCATCAGAAGTGATGCTTTTATTACATAAACATGTACTAATAGCGGCAAAAATGTGTTTTGATTTCATAAAATGTATAATTTGGCTGGGTTTAATTTATTGTCTGATAAGCTCTTTTATTCAAAAGGGAAAAGTGCAAATTTGTAACAATAGATTAAACATGGGACATTTGCAAGAATTTTTCCACCTAGCTTTTTAGAACTGCTACTGAAAACAGAGTTTAATTTTAGAGACACAAATGTAATTAATTTCAATTGGAGAAACCTTATCTCCTTCTAAGGATTAATTGTCAGGTTGCAATAGCTTCTTGCTTTTTGTTAATATATATCATGTATATTAAAACAAACCAAATAACTAAACCAAATCCATTTCTGTTGTTGGAAATAGTTTTGAAAGAAATAGAAGAAGACAACCAGCAGCAAGGTGGATGGACTCAGTTACAGTGGTGATGGGTTTACTTTGAAAAACCTGAAGTACTAAGTTAGATATACAATGTCATGGAGAAACTCTATATACTGTATGTGGTTATTGAGAGCCAACAATGGAAGGATGCCCATAATCAGTCAATCAATCCCAAGTATTGTTTAGCTGAAGTACAGTTATTCAGGCTACAACGACTCCACCCCTTATCACATGCGACCCACCCCTGACCCCTCACAAGACTAGCCCCTCCCTCAAGGTGACCAGCCCATCACATACCTACTGACAACATCAAGCACGTATAAACAGAACACCAACACTGACATCCTCTAGAAATCCGCTGAAGATGTTACCTAGCTTGTCATATCTTTGATATTATAATGTATGTCCTGAACTTTCTCTTTTTATTTTATTGTTTCTTGTTCAGGAGAGAATCTCCTGAGTTTATAGTGTACCACAAGGATTCATTCTTTTATAAAAAAAGACCTTCTGATACATTTTTTTAAAAAAAATCTAAGGAATTTGAAAATGACACTATATCCTCAGCTTTAACCAGCATTTTAATAGCATAACAACGAGATCAGTTAGATTACTTTGATGCACTTAATAACAGAAAAATAAATAATAGTAAATCATCTTACACACATAATTTTTCCTTGCAGCACAAGAAGAGGAAAAATGCATTCTCTACCCATTTGATAATATTCTGTGAATGAATCTTTTAATCTTTTCCTTTATACTCCATACACAGGCTTTGTTTGCCAAGATTCTTCTCACATCATGGAAGATTAATTTAAATATAATACACACTTGAAAAGTAAATGCGATTTTAAAATTGCAAATATTGTCATGGAGATTTGTATTTTTTGGTACAACAGTTTCAACTCATGCTTTGGTACTGATTACATTTCATATAGCTGATCTTCCATCAGAAAAGATAAGTCTATAATTGTTTTGAATACAGAATTGTTCACTGAATAATCATTGCTTTATTCATAAGGAAGCAGGAAGCCCTCACTTCTTCTGCTTACAGGGTTATTTTAGTAAAGACTGAGGATGCGAAAATCTCAGATTTATGTCCTGGTAGCCTGTGTTTTCAGATAGGACCAAAAATATCCCTGAACAACTGAATTTATCCAAATTATTATGAACTGGTATTTACTAGACAATTTTTACACTATTTTGTATGTTATTAAGCAGGTAAAGAAATGGGTGTGTGACATTCTGTTATATTAAGCAAGACAAAGAAATGTCTTTTTAAATTTTAGAGAGCATCGTGTGAAAAAAGTGCATACTGATGCATGTGTTACAGTATTAATAAATATGTTTTATCAAGCATTATCTTATTGGTTTGATTGTGTTTACATCACTATTTTCAATAATAAAATAAACTACCGTATTTTTCGGGCTATTAGATGCACTTTTTCCCCCCCAAAAAAGGGGGGGGGAAGTGTATGCATCCAATAAAGCGAATACTCACCCCGCTGTTTGGACTGGAGCGTTCCCGGCACCCCGCGGGGGGGTGAATCGCTCCGCAGGACGCTCGAATATAGCTGGCTTTGGAGCGGCGCGCGGAGCGATCCCACCCCGCAGGATGCCAGGAACGCTCCAG
>JANHFO010004214.1:21947-34715 GCA_032468095.1 Pareas carinatus
GCCTGGAAGCCGCCCTGAGTCCTTCGGGAGAAGGGCGGGGTATAAATAAAATTTTACTTACTTACTTACTTACAATGTCTATATGATTTATATTTCATGAGCACATTTTTATGTACATTTTATTTTTTGATGTTATCTATGCACATACATACATTTATATTATGGATTTATTCTATTACTTTATCCTCTACTATTGTTACATTTTCTGTAATATTTATAATGTCATTACAATTAGATTTCATTCCATGCAATCTGTATACTACCCAAACTGTCATGTTTGTTTATTTGGGACGATCGATTGAATCAATCAATCATAGGGCAACAAATTTTGAGCCAAAGTACCTAAAATGAGATAACTTACAGAATGCAGCCAAAATCTGGGACCCATCAGTTATGTGGGATTCAGATTAGCCAAAATTGAGGCTACTTCAGTGCCATTAATATTTCTGGTTATACTTCCCAGAAATTTTTATCTTTCATAGCACAAGGGAAGATGAGAGGGATGTTTCCCACTTTCTTCTTGACACTGCACCTAATCAGCTGACAGCAAGGCCCGATCAGTGCTGTAGTTTTGAAATGTATGAATGGGCAGTGAATATAGGACAAGAGAACGACCTGGATGCTTACTGACAAAGTAGAGCTGACTGAGGGATATGATGGTCAAGGGGTGAGCCCTCTTTCTCCCTGAAAGACGACTCTTGGACTGGGAAATGAAGGTGCAGTTTTCCTCACGGTCTATGGCTCCTTCTCCTTTCAGCAAAATGGCAAACAGTTCTGCAGGTCAATCGAGTAAGAGGAGTGATTTCCAACACTCCCTGCCACGTCCACAAGCAATGTCAAAAATGTCAAAGTAGGCAGGAGTTTAGAAGTAGTTTCTGTTCCCGCTGCTTTTTTGCCTGTAGCTATTTTGTTTCTCTGTTTAGGTAAAGAAATATCTTGGAGAGAATGACCCAATGGGTCACAGTTGTCTAGTAGTATCTAAAATTGTATTAGAGCTTTAATACAGCAGCATCTTCTTATTGCTTTATTTTTCTCATAGCTATTTTCATGTAAAGTGAAACAGTTCAATATATTCCTTATCTTATCAGTTAGTACTTGTGGAAATGTATATGAGAAAAAAGGTGTAGTGTGGTACCGTGTTTCCCCAAAAATAAGGCATCCCCCGAAAATAAGACCTCCCTGAAAATATTATTTTTGGGGAATGCCTTACTTTCGGGGAAACACGGTAGATCGCCCAGCTGCGAATAACACCCAGCTCCACCCTCCCTGCTATCCTCGGGTTTCCTTACCTCATGCAGAAAAATTTCATACAGGAGAGGCAGCGAGGTGTATGTGGCTGGGCTGCCTCCAGGGCTCGGAATTCTCTTGTGCGGCTACCGGAAGCACTTCCAAAGCGCCTCTCAGCTGACTGAAAGCGCGCGAATTCCGAGCCCTGGAGTTTTCAGGCTAGCCGATCTCTCTCCAGCCCTGACTTCTCCATGAGGTAAGGATAGCACGGAGGGGGGAGCCGAGGTTATTTGGGGGTGGGGGGTGAACGATCTACTGTGTTTCTCTGAAAGTAAGGCATCCCCTGAAAATAAGACCTAGCTCACCTTTGGGAGCAAAAATTAATATAAGTGTCTTATTTTTGGGGAAAGAAACACGGTATATTTATGACATAAACAAGTTTTCTGCTTTGAACATAGAGCATTATATATAATATTAATCTTGTTCTATTATTCAAAGTTGTAGGTATGACTAGACATCATATAACAATGAATTCAAGTATGAGATTGTTTCAGATAAATACCATTAAAATTATGCCATAAACAAATACACGTTTTTGAGCATGCATATTTCATTTATTACTTGAAAATCCCAAATCATTACAAAAAAAGTAACCGGAACAATAAGAACTTTTAAAAATGTTACCAAATTTTTCTGCATCAAATGTATGAAGTTAGAAGATACACTTTTTCATCCAGTTGCTTTATTCTTCAGGCATTTTGAGTTTTTATATTTAACTCTGCATATTTATTTCAAGAAATATTTTTTCCATTTTTGCAAATTGGCTTTAACAAAAATTTGGCTCTTTAGATCAAACGTCAGAAGTTCAAATAACAATGATGCTGACAGAAAGCAGTAAACTCAGAGGTCTTCATCACAGGTTAGTGTTCTTGTTTTAAAATCACAGTAAAATTGTTTTGCAGGATTGAATAGTTTAAGATTCATGTCAGCAAGTAGCTTTAAAAAAAATATGGAAGATTCAAAATTGTCAGCGTCTGCCTTCAGGAATATCTTGTTCATTATTTGCTAAAGAGCAAACAAAGGAAAAGAGAACAGAAACATTTGAGCATGATGAAAACAAGTTTCACAAAGAAACTTTTATAATAATATCTGAAAATGTCCAATAATGTAACTGTGAAAAAATATTTAGAAAGAATAAAGATTTCAAAATGAAATCTTTCCTGCAGCCTTAATCATGCTTTAAATTTTGTTTAGTCATTTCTCACTTTTATTCTTTGATAAGTAGGAAATTAGTATCCAACTCATATCTTTAGCCATTTCTTAATATTTAATTCTTAATATAGAGAAAATATTTTTCTAATGTTTATGTAACAGATTGAAGCTGCATATTCTTTAAAAATTTCCCCAGTATAATTATTCGTTGAAACATAGAGATCATGATCAATATGATCATGACTGACCAATATTCAGTATACATAGTTGTGGGTGGCTGTTACCTTTTGATTAGAAGGCAAAGTTCTTATTGAATGTGATTTCTTTTTTTATTAGCCATATTTATCAAGCAACTAGTAAGTTCATTTCCTGTATGTTTCATTTTATTCAGCTGCTCCTTTTGATATAATTACAAAATACTATAATTTACCTCTCCTATGTATATATTTGTATACTATTTATATAGAAATTTATTGGGGAAAAATATAACAGAAACAAAAAGGATAATTAAGAGATGATAATTCTACAATTTATGAACCAATACTGATTGGTCATGAAATATTAATTGACGATGAAATGACATAACATTATAACAAGTCAACACTATACTTCTTTCAGAAATCTACTCCCAATCACTCATGTTTGTATTGAGGAAGGAGAAAAACCCTTGGTGCTGTTGCCTTACATGAATTGGGGGAATCTCAAGCTTTTCTTGCGACAATGCAAACTTGTAGAAGCTAATAACCCTCAGGTAAGATGTGTTTAATCCTAGAATACAAAATTGCCTCCACGATGGATATTACAAACATTCAGACCAAACCATATGATTTCCTGACATGATCTGAAAGAGGTTCACAATGTCTTGTTTTTATCCAAATGTTGTAGCAAAGTTGGGAACATAGCAGGCCACACAATGTAGAATATCCTCCAACTATATTGCCAAATTTTGTGACAAATCTTGGCTAATAGGCAGCACTTATTCAGAGTAATAAAAGTATCAGCCAAAGTGAAGTGTTCAATCACCTGGAGAAATGAACTTTTTATTCCAATTTTAAGTGAAATTTGGTGACCATAAAATATTCTACAAGTAAAACTGGCAGAACTGTTGAAGAAATATTAATTAGGAGACACAAATGTCTATTTACCACATTTAATCTAGTTACACATATGGAGCAATGGTTCTAGTTGCCAACAGAATAAAAGAAATCCTGAAGACTATCAAATAGTTTTTCAATCAATTTATTGAGTATCATAAATAAGTTTTATTCTATACAACTTTATAGGAAATTGGTGAATTAGATATTTCAAGGCATTGTTCTAGTTCGAGAAAAGTTAACATTGTTAAAACTATCGCTTATTCAGTATTTAATTAAATACCCAGGTACTCTTCAGCTTATGGCCAGTCATTTAGCAACTGTTGGAGTTAAGCTGATGCATTAAAAAGTGACTTAAGATCAGTCTCAACTATCACAGCATCCCTAGTCATGCGATCGTAATCCAGATACTTGACAACCAGCTTGCACTTTCAATAATTGCAGCATCCTACAATTGTGATTTGCAACTTTCCCAGCTCACTTCTAACAAGCAGTGTCACTGGGGAAGCTAGTAGCAGTTATGTGATTTCTCACTTAATGACCACAGATGATTTGTTTTAAGAACCATGGCAAAAAGAATTAGGTGCTGTTACACGATGCTTTACTTAACAATGAATTTTCTGCTCTCCATTGTGGTTGTGAGTCGAGGACTATCTGTGCCAAATTGAAGAAAGTATGGGAAACCACTACGCCACTCAGCTATGACAAAGTCACATCCCCTACGAATATATAATTTAGGCAAGAAATAGATTTCAAACACTGGACCTAGTAGACAGAATGCCTGAAGAGCTCTGGACAGAGGTTTACAAATCATACAGGAAGCATCAGCTAAAACCATCTCAGAAAAAAAGAAAAAGCAGAAATGCTAAGTAGCTGTTTGATGAAGCCTTAGAAATAGCAAAGAAAAGAAGGAAAGCAAAAGGGAAGGGAGAAAGAAAGATACACCCAACTGAGTTCTGAATTCCAAAGAAAAGCAAGGAGAGAGAGAGATAAAGAGATCTTTCTAAATGAACAATGGAAAGAAATGAAAATAATAGAATGGGAACGACTAGAGATCTCTTCAGGAAAATCAGTGAGATCAAGGGATCATTCCAGGCGAAAATCGGCATGATAAAAGAAAAATGGCAGGGGCCTAACAGAAGCAGAGGAGATTAAGAAGAGATGGCAAGAATACACAGAAGAACTATACAAAAAAGACCTGAAGGTGCCTGATAGTTACAATGGCTGTGATCACTGACCTTGAGCCAGATATCCTGGAATGCAAAGTCAAGTGGACCTTAGAAAACATTAATGACAACAAAGCTAGCGGAGGAGATGTTATTCAAGCCAACCTATTGAAAAACTTAAAAGATGATGCTGTATTCCACATGCCAACAAATCTTGAAAACTCAACAATGGCCACAGGATTGGAAAAGGTCACTTTACATTCCAATCCCAAAGAAGGGCAAAGCCAAAGAGTGCTCAAACTACCACACAATTGCTCTTATCTCACATACTAGCAAGGTTATGCTCAAAATCCTACGGTCTAGGCTTCAAAAGTATGTGAACCAAAAACTACCAGAAGTACAAGCTGGATTTCAACAAGGCAGAGGAACTAGCTAAATATTCACTGAATTATGGAAAAAGCAAGGGAGTTCCAGAAAAACATCTACTTCTGCTTCATTGACTATGCTAAAGCTTTTGACTGTGTGGATCACAACAAACTATGACAAGTCCTCAAAGGGATGGGAGTACCAGACCACCTTACCCTACTCCTGAGGAATCTATATGGAAGCCAAGAAGCAACAGTTAGAACTGGACATGGAAAAACTGACTGGTTTGGAATAGGGAAAGGAGTATGACAAGACTGCATACTGTCACCTTGCTTATTCAACTTATATGCAGAGCATATCACGCGAAATGCCGAAAGAAATATCTACAACCTCAGATATGCAGATATGCACCCTAATGACAGAAAGTGAAGAGAAACTAAAGAGTCTCTTGATGAGGTTTAAACTCTTGATGAGCATGAAAGAGGAGAGTGTAAAAGTTGGATTGAAGCCCAACATTAAAAAACTAAGATCATGGCATCCTGGCCCATCCTTCCCTGGCAAATAAAAGGAGAAGAAATAGAAGCAGTGACAGACTTCATTTTCCTGGGCTCTAAAATTGCTTCAGACGATGAGTGATTGTAGCCAGGAAATTAAAATATGCTTGTTCCTCGGGAGGAAAGCTATGGCAAACTAGACTGCATATCAAAAAGTAAAGACATCACTTTTTCAACATAGATCTGTATAGTAAAAGCCACAGTTTTCCCAGTTGCAATGGATGGCTGTGAGAGTTGGGCTATAAGGAAGGCTGAACGTTGAAGAATCAATGCCTTTGAGTTGTGGTGCTGGAGAAGACTATTGAAAGTCCCTTGGATTGCAAGATGATCAAATCATTCAGTCCTGGAAGAAATCTACCCTGACTGTTCGTTAGAAGGACAAATGATGAGGCTGAAACTCAGATATTTTAGTCACCTAATGAGAAGAGAGGTCTGTGATGCTGGGAAAGATGGGAGGCCCAAGGAGAAGGGGAGAGCAGAGAATGAGATGGCTGGATGGTGTCACTGATGCAACAGACATGAGTTTGGGCAGATTGTTGGAGGCTGTGAGGTACAGAGGGGCCTGGCAGGCTATGGTCCATGGGGTTGCAAAGAGTCAGACACAACTTAGCGACTGAACAACTACAATTTGTGCCAACTATTTTTGAGTAAATGCTAAATTTAAAAGCCATATTTTGATTGATACCCAGGACACCAAACAGGCTTTTCCATCTGCAGACACCTTCTCACTTTAAATGAAGAGGCAATTATGATAATATACTTTTCAGATCTAAACTGGTTTTGCAGAGCACCAGAGCATGAAAAATCGGCTGTAATTTGACATCTGTTCTTTTTAAATTTCTATATAGTTTTTTTCCCTGTCAAGGGAATACTCACCAATCATACCTCTGCTAGCCACCAAGCCAGTTTCAGTTCAGTTCCATGCAGATTGCATGGCTGTCATCTGTCCTCTGTAGGCCTTAGTGATGTCACTTAGTAACTTGCTTGTTATTGTAAAGAGAATGTCTTTGTCATCACTCAGGATACAACCGAATTAGTTTTAGTCTCCAGAGGATCTTTTATATATCACCACATATGGAAAATTAGCAGCATTAAAATTGAGTAATTTAGTCTCTTTCTATTCCTCGGTATCCTGGATTTAACAGGAACTGTCTTTGTAGACTCCATCTTGAAAACTATTGTTTACTTTATTACAGCAGTAATACAGAACAAAACATATGAGTTGTTCAGTCTAGGACCCACAAGTTTATAAATAATGAATTATGACTCCTTTTATTGAATCTATTCAATAAAAGGTATAAATATGCTGCTGACTGATTACATTCTATTAACTGAGTGTTGACTCTTAGTAACTACATAGAGTTTTCCAGGATGATCTGTCCCCAAGCTGGTCTTGAGTTCAAGAGTTCATCCACCTTACTGCTGATCATTTTCTTCTTCCCTTCCCAATTTCCAAACATTATAGTCTTCTCCTGAGAGCTAGGTCTTCACATTATATGTCTAAAACTGCTTCAGTCCAACTGCCACTTCTATAGAATGTCACAGAGAAAACATTTGTGTACATTCTAATCTTTGTATATGTTGTTGCATCACAGCATCTGAATAATTTTTCCAGCGTCTTCATTGTAAGTTTATTAAGTGATAGTCTATAGTATATTTCTTGATTGCTGGTTTATTTGCTATTGATAGTTGATGCTAAAAGATAGAAGCTATCCATCACTTCAATATCTTTATAGTCAGTATCTACTGTATATAGATCTTTATATCTTTATAATATGCTAAGGTTGCTTAGTAAATGTGGTAAGACTACCCTTGGAATATTGCATCCAGTTTTGGTCACCACAATATAAAAAAGATGTTGAGACTCTAGAAAGAGTGCAGAAAAGAGCAGCAAAGATGTTTTAGCATCCAGGGGGACTGGATGCTAAAACAGATAAAAATGGTTGCTAAAATTGGGTATGTCTAGTTTAATGAAAAGAAGGACTAGGGTTGACATGATAGCAGTGTTTCAATATACCAAGATTGCCACAAAGAAGAGGAAATTAAGCTATTTTCCAAAACACCTTAAAGCAAGACAAGAAGCAATGAATAGAAACTAATCACAAGGAGAGAAGCAACCTAGAACTAAGTAGAAATTTCTTAACAGTTAGAATAATTAATCAGTGAAATAACTTGCCTCCATAAATTGTGAATGCTTCAAAACTGGAAGCTTTTAAGAAGAGATTGGACAGCCGTTTGTCTGTAATGGATTAGAGTTACCTGCCTGAGCAGGGGATTGGACTAAAAGACGGTCCAACTCTGTTCTGCAGTATACCTGGTATCATTAGTTTGGTCTTCTGCATGTTTAATCTTAGTACCATTTTTTCACTATGCTTCTTGCCTTTCATGACTAAAACTGGTGACTGAAATGTCACCAACATAATGCAGGCTATTGATGTTTCTTCCTTCAGTTTTAAAAACATGTTTATCTTACAATCCAACTTATCTCAAGATATATTCAGCATTCAAGTAGAACAAATAACTTCTTTGCCAATATGGAGCAAGTCTGTTTCACTATGTTCCATTTGGATTAGGTTGTTGATCTGTGTATAGGTTTTATATGAAGACACAGAAACGTTCTGGGATTCCCATTTTTCTAAGCACATTCCACAGCTTAACACGAACAGCACAACTAAAAGCCTTTCTATAATCAATGAAATAAATGTGGACTTCTTGTTGGTATTCTTTGGCTGTTTCAATTATACTTTTCTAGAATTTTGGGGAAATTACCAACTTATGAGAAAAACTGTGGTATTACATATTTTGATTAGATGGATTAGAAAACAGGTGATAAAAGATGCTGGTTTGGTTGACTAAAGTTTTCAAGATGTTTCACAATAAAGATTTATACACAGGCAAATAATATATTTACCAAAAGTGTTATCCAACATGCATCAGCATCTTGTGTTCCTTGGCCATTTCTAAAGAATATATAGTATCTCCCTTTTCATGTCCGATTTTAATATTGCATTGTATGATCCTAAGCATTATTTTGTTAACGTGAAATAAAGAATTTTATACAATATATGTTAAGTCTCCTTTCCTTGTCATTAGTATGTTGACCGATCTCTTCCAGTCTGTTGGCTACTCCAGGTTTGATGATGTAATTTGGTTAGAGTCTCTACTACTTTTTCTGATATTTGCCATATTTTTATAGGTATTCCATCAGTTCGGTGACCAGATTGTAGGTCTAACTTAATAGATCTAATTTGCTATCCCTTTGTTCTCCCATAACCCTTCGGGATAATTTTATATCCATTTGAAACTAATTTTGAATCTAAAATCATGTGGCATATTTGTTTTTGATCTAGACTTACATAAAGATCTAAGCTATAGATCAAAACTATGTAGTTCAGATTTATGACCTTTCTATGTGACCATTTACTTTTTAGGGTGAACTACTGTTTGGTCATGAATCATAAATAATAACTAAATTTTGTTTGAACAAGTTAATTAAATTTCACTTTTTATTTCAGGCAATTTCTCAACAAGACCTTGTACATATGGCAATTCAAATTGCCTGTGGGATGAGCTATTTGGCCCGAAGAGAAGTTATTCACAAAGACCTGGCTGCTAGAAACTGTGTGTAAGTCTTGAGGTGTAAAGAGATAAAAACATAAAGCAGTGATGTTAGAAGAACATTATTTTAAATGCAATGTTGTTAGTAGTAGGTAGTACAGGAATATGAGAAACCAAAAATCTCAAAAGGTTGAATTTCCTGGCTCTCGTACCATACAGGTTATTCCTTGCCCATATTCCATCTGTTACTTTCAGTATCAATATTTAGTATTAATGAAAAGTTTTCAATATACAGAATGTTTATATATTTGGATGAACCATTGTGGCAGCAAAATGAGATGGACACATGAATGTTTTAAGAAGTATAAAATCTTAAGCAATAATAAAATTAATTATATTGTTAGACTATATTATACACTGTCATTTTCTGAGCTCTGTATGGGAAGAATGACTTAAGATGATTAAGACCTGCCTATAAAAGTTTTACTGCCTTGCCTAAATGGTTGTCCATATATATTTCAAATTGCAGCATTGATGATGCACTTCAGGTAAAGATTACAGATAATGCTCTATCCAGAGACTTATTTCCAATGGATTATCATTGCCTTGGAGATAATGAAAACAGACCAGTGCGATGGATGGCTCTTGAAAGCTTGGTTAACAATGAATTTTCTGGTGGTAGTGATGTGGTAAGTTAACATAAATCACTCAACATTAAATTAGAATCTTTTAACCATGTAAATGTTTTTTAAATCACAATTTCTGTTTGCAGATAGCTTTCTTAAGATGATTAATATCATTGATTCTGCCAATGATCTTAAAAAAGCAAAATTACTTTGAGAAGTACCATTGTATGCATCATTTACAACTGGAAGGGATTTGAAGAAGTTACCCATATTGATTACCAGCACTATAGCCATAGTACTACTTTGCCTCTATTGATTATATTAGAATGGCCATGACTGGAATCCCTACTTCTTAAAAATGGGCCAGCTCAAAGCCTTCAGAGATCATTTTCTTTCAATTTTTCCTCCTATTTTCTCTTGCATTGATAAAATAGGGAAAATAAGACACCTAGATATTAGCATAATTTATCAATTCAGTCTTAACATGTCAGTGGACTGAGAAGACTTTGATTACTACCGCACTGAAAGACTTGATTATATAAAGACTTTCATTGCTGGTACTCTGCGGTGACATTTGTCCTAGTTTTTGGGAAAGTTTTAGGATTGCTCTAATTAGCAAACCTATCTCAATACTGTAACTGTTTCTCACATTTTTATATTAATATTATAAGAAATGTTTAACTAGATTATTTTGAAACTAAAAATTCTTTTACAGCCTGATAATAAAAATGATGGTTTAGTGATATGATCCTAAGTATAAAATAGCTCTTTTTAAATTGACTGTATTTCAGATAAATGTTTGTGCATTCAGATTGTGTTGATCTGCATGTGTGTCTTCTATTATGCTTGAATACAAAGTGGTAACTTTTTGTAGTAACATAAAATACTTAAAAGAAAAACTGAACAATTTTGTTACCCAGTCTGATAGGTTACACTGCAACTATATTTAAATGTTATATTAATTATTTAGAAAAAATTGCTCTGAATTCCTAAATATGAAAAATATTGAGACAATATTTTAAAAGTCTAACCAGCTGTTCTATCCAATGTTTTTTTTAGTGGTCGTTTGGGGTGACCTTATGGGAATTAATGACTTTAGGACAAACTCCATATGTAGATATTGATCCCTTTGAGATGGCTGCCTATCTAAAGGATGGATACAGAATAGCTCAACCAATCAACTGCCCCGATGAACTGTAAGTACAGACAGTTGGAATTGCATAGCGACTCAATCAGTGAGAACTAATTTAAAACTGTTTAAAAGAACTATACATTCAGCATTTCTTTTTCTGTATGAATGGGCAAACAAGGAAACTTGAGAACTTATTTTACAATTTTTCATAGTCAAGGTCATAATAACTAAAGCTGTCATTTCAATTAGTGAGTTGAAAAAAATTATGATATCAGCAAAAATCCCAAAGTGCTTTATATTAAAATGTATACAAAAATAACTTGGATCTTAAATGATGTGCATTGTACAACTGTACAAAATGTGCCGCAACAAGTATGACAAGTTCGAATGACTTCTGCTTGCTTTTTTTTTTTTAGATTTGCTGTGATGGCTTGTTGCTGGGCACTAGATCCTGAGGAAAGACCTAAATTCCAGCAGCTCGTGCAGTGTCTCACTGAATTTCATGCAGCATTGGGAGCTTATGTCTGACAATCAATATTCAACTTAAAAAGCATTGCTGCATTCACAGAGGAAACATTGTCATCTATTTATACAATTGTAACTCCTATCTCAAAATACCTGGAAGAAAATTCTATTAATTTTTGTGAAGTCTTCACATAATATTAACATCAGGGAGTCAACGTACTAAGCAGTAACTTTGGTAGATCTTTTTTCCAAAATCACTGTGCCTTAAAAGAGATAACCCATTCTCGGAAAGATTGAGAATTATTCAAAATGACAATTATTTGAAAAATAAAACTCTTCCAATTTCCAAAAAGAATTCATGTAAACGAGTTGGCAAGAATGTAAGGTTAATTTTGGCACTGTTAAAAGTAGATGTGAACCTTAAGGAAATAGCTGAAAAATAGGAGATGTCGGTTTAAAAAAACAAGATTCAAGGGGCAAAAGTCACCCATCTTTTTTTTCCTCTTTTTTTTATCCCCAAAAGTCTTATGTGTGTTGCAGCATCAAAATATTTAAAATTACTTGACTGGTTTTGGTGTTCGGGTTTGT
This sequence comes from Pareas carinatus, assembly GCA_032468095.1. Classification (NCBI taxonomy): domain Eukaryota; kingdom Metazoa; phylum Chordata; class Lepidosauria; order Squamata; family Pareidae; genus Pareas; species Pareas carinatus. Next base: position 33,936 of record JANHFO010004214.1, read on the forward strand.
AGTTGGAATGCTTTGTATCAATTACTTTTATTTTAAGATGGTAGCACAGTATGGTTGGAACCACAAGTGGCCTTTTCTTATTTTTAATCCCATTTTTAGGTCATTGTGCCCCTTCTAACACAGCAAGAAATTATTTAAAGATTCTGTATTATTCACTGAAAGTGTCTATGAAGATTCTCAGTCATCCAGGTCATGGTTGTCCCAAGCTTGCTTTTTCAAAAGGCAACTGGACTTTGTTTTTCCTTGAAGATATTTCTCTTCTCATCCAAGAACTGCAGAAGCAAAACATCTTCAAGGAAAAACAAAAAACACGTTTGGGACATTCACTGAAAGTAAAACTAAGCCTCATGCTAAATGGAAAAAATCTGGTAACGTATTATTACGAATGTTAAAAATGTTGACGCTGTTTTTTTATTAGAAGCCTTTCATGATGGTTTATAGAATGCAATTTTTCTTGTTAAAATGGTACTGGTTTATATGTGTAGGATTTTTTATGACCTGAAAAGGAATAAAATATATATATATTTTAAGGACACAGTTGATGAGTAGAAAAAAATTATTACAATTTAGTGAGAAATTCTAAATCTGATACTATAGTATTGCATTAAATGCATTAATGAATATTTAATTCAAATTTGGGGGAAAGGAAACCATTTTATTATATCCCATACTGAAGTCCATTACCCTACCAATAACTCAGATTATAATAATAAATAATAATAAATTTTTATTTCTACCCCGCCCTTCTCCCGAAGGACTCAGGGCGGCTAACAGGCAAAT
>JANHFO010004214.1:36321-60910 GCA_032468095.1 Pareas carinatus
AAAAGTTCAGCAGTTCGATTCTCACTGGCTCAAGGTTGACTTAGCCTTCCATCCTTCCGAGGTCGGTAAAATGAGGACCTAGATTGTTGGGGAAAATATACTGACTGTGTAAACCGCTTAGAGAGTGCTGTAAAGCACTGCTAAGTGGTATATAAGTGTAAATAATAAATTAATAATAAAATAGCAGCAAAATCTAACCAAGAAAATATAACTAATAACAAATCATGCATGTACTAAAATCAAAACTGCACTTTATAATATAACCTTACAAAGAAAAACATATTTGGACTTCTATATTAGTGAATCTCGATAGAATGGAAATAATGCTGACTAACAGGTCAGTATTATCAGAAATAAATTAGTTACAATATTTACTTGTTTATTTCCACAATACTCATTGCACCCTAATAGTATTCCACATTTTATAAAATTTATCAGATCTGAAGGCCACCCATCTCATCAACTAATCTAATATACTGCTATAAGATGGTTTTAAGATAGCAATGTTTTTCTCTTTTTTTTCTCTTCCCCTTTCTCCTATTAATCTCTCTAATGAGTACTTCGTACTTGGTTTGATTGATTATGGGCCATCAAGACAATTTTAACTCTTAGCAGTCACATTCTTAGATTTTTATCCATGATTATTTGTCCTTAATTGATTTTCAATGGTGCTGACACTTGACGGGTGACCTAATAAAGTATTGCTTCTCTGGATACTAGATTTTTAAGTAAAGAAGTGTACATGTTCTACGATAAAGATGTAACTACTGGATTTTCTATTAAAGAATGAAAAGGGAAATAAATATTTGTGCTTCAGTTAGAGTCTAGTCTAGGAAGTTGATGTTCTGAAAGCTATCAAAGAGTTGGAAAGGGTTATTTAGGCCATTTCCCTGCTTAGTAGACGAACTGAAAGTTAAAGACTCAAAAGTTCATTTATCTGAATTTTTAGTCCACTGTCAAACTGTGGTTACGATTTCAACATTTTTAACCTCTTTATACTTTAAACTCATTATTCTGTGTCTTATAGATCCGATAATAGGAAACAGATCTTGATCTCTATTCTGTGAACATATTGGTAGGATAAGACAAACTGACAAAAGTATTTATGATTTTAGGCAACATGTGTGCCATTTTCTGTACCTGTTAATTCTGTTTTTATTTTTGCTATTAATATGGATTTTCTTTAGGAGGAAAATCTAGAAAAGGGAGAAAAAATCTATTCCTATACATACACACATCTGCGCGCACACACATACAACTACTGCATCTCTCAGAATTCTCATAAATGATGGGCGAATTGGTCATGAACAACAGAAATGGTAGCTTCACATAACTATAGGCTTTTAAGTTGGAGAAGTCCATATATAATTTTTATTGTAAACAATGTAATTCGTTGCGTGCTTCTCAATACTGTATTGAAATTGCTTGAAATAACATTTCTTGGCTATATACAAGTCTATTGAAGGCTATTTTGGAAAAGTTCTGGTACCACTTGTTCCCTGAACAGTGAGTGAGGTCATTCAATTAGCAGACATCCCACCCTGCCCTTCACCCTTTATATTCATTTTACCTCCATTGTCCAATTCATTCACATGTGCGTACACATATGAGTAGACACAAAAGTATAAACCAGAGCTGAAAGATTTATGAGGGGGCTTGAACTGGTCAATTGTAATAAACTGAGGAAATAAACTAATCGGAGGCCAAACAATAAATCATCAGGGTCTTGGATCAGAAAATAGGGCTTAGCAGGGAAGCTGAAAGCGGGCATTCTGTGTAAATAATAATTGCCAAGTTAGCTTCTAAGTACTTCAGGTTTGTTTGGGTGAAGTTATCTCTGGAAATTTCACACTGCCAAGGAATCCATTACGTATGTTTTACCCCATATTTGACTCCTTTGTCTGAAGGAAAAGTTATGCCAATGGATGCAGTTGCTGATCTAGGAGGAAGCTTTAGTTGCCTCCTTCCACTACAATTTGTAATCCAAATCTGAATTTTTGCAGTTCCAATTTGCAGTTGGAATCTGAATTAGTCGTACAAAATTTCTCACTTCCAAGGAATAAGCCCAAGGCTGAGTGTGTGAACATTCTCTAGAGATAACCTAGAAGATTTCATAAGAACATTCCTAAAAGGCACTCCTAAATACTTAGCAAGGTGCGTTAAAAAGTTTCTTCACAAATTCAGGTTTGTGCAAATACTATTTTCTGTTGTCACAAAAACATCTGGATGCAGTGGGAGTTCCAAAAAAACAAGATGGAGGCATGACCATGTGATCAATCTCATGTGCAATGCATGCAAAAGAGGAGTGGGATTTTGATCACACAGTTACACCAGCTATCTTGATTTTTAGGACCCATTTGCAGATGTATCTGTGGAGAGAGCTGATAAATTACAAATTGCATTGATACAATGCGTTAGGCTTAAAAGATTAATAAGTACACATAAACCCATTTGACTCAACTCTGCACATAGTTTTTAAACCAAGCTCTGGGTCTCTATGGTAAAAATTCAGATTAGTCACCCTTTGATGGAACTAGAGACTTATAATCACTTGATCACATGCTCATTTAATCCTAGTTGTGGACTTGATTCAAAGATCACAATAAGCCTTAATACAATTTTCTTTTATTTTGGTTTAATATATTTGTATGAACAGCCACTGTGATCTGTAAACTACAATTTATGGTTTAGTACATTGCATGAATACAAATTAGTAGTGATGTCCTAAACTATGATTATACAAGTTAAAATCATGAGTGATCCCAGACAGAGAATAAAAAGAGTTAAGAAAGAGTCTTTCCCAAAACCAAAAAATTTCATGGAAAACTGTGTCCTAATTCTGTTCCATTTTCTATGTGTGCATGTAATTACAAAAACATTTGGAACCAATATTTTTGTTTCTTTGCAGGTTACCCAATTTAAACCTTATAAAAAAATTGACACAGCAATTAAGGCAGAACAGCCTTTAGACATTGTCAATATGTGCGTCTAGAAGTAACTGGTAATAATTTACAATAGTGCCAGACAGACATTTTCTCCATTTCCCCCCTAGCAATTCTAATTTGGTAATGTTAAAAAGGATTTCCTTTAAAAAAATATTTCAATCAAATTCCAATGAGTGGTATTCTTGTTCTTACTCAGTGAGGATGTGATCAAGGTGTATGCATGAATGTCTTGTCTTTCACTGTGTAGTCCTCGTTGAATAACTCCTTTTCCTGGAGAATTTTAAGAGGAATTATCGCCACTATCAATCACTCCATTGAGGTTGAGCCTTTCAAAAGCCATTTGTGCCATTGAAGTGAGCTTTAATTAAAACCTGAAAGTTCAGCTCAGCTGGCTCTCATTGATCACGACCTTCTATCTACAGGTGGATTTTGTGCAAAACTTTTTCTCCATTTTTTTTCTTTTTTAGAAAAGGGGAAATGTCCTTGAAGAGTTTATCATGTTTTAGATTAACTCTTTGCAGAACAACCCTAAGAAGAAAATTGTTTTTCTGCCAGACTTTTGACCATGGTCAAGATTACAGTCATCTCTTTCTACCCTCAGTGTCTCCTGTGAAGAAACTCTGCTGTCTTCCTTAACAAGCCCCCATCTTGAGTCCTTGAAACCAAGGTTCTTTGGATTTGAAATTCTTGGTAGGAACTCTATGAATCATTCATAGTATATCTGTATTTTGCCTTTTCTCCACATGCTTCCCTATTTACTTTTCCACAGCAGCATTGTGTGAGAAGCAAGAAAACTCCTTTTCATCCATTTTTCCCCCTGCCAAGTTTTAATCACATTTGTTTGACAACTAGTTACCTGTTGACGTCAGTTTAATAGCTCAGGGGGGTTTCCAGAGAAGTTAAGGCAAGCCTCTACTCAGGCCTACTTGTAGGAATGCCTGAACATCATAAAGATCTTCACATTTAGTAGGTGAGTTACTGCATAGGCAGCAGAAGCAGCTGTGATACCATTATCATTGGCTTGCAAACCCTTGGGGACCTGCATTAGGAATCCATAACTTGGCAAAATCAGACTATCCTCATGTTAAAACATCCCACAATAACAATTAAGAAAAGTTATAACCCTGTGATGCTATCTTTTGAAGATTTCGGTTCCTTGAGGTCTGGCTCTGTATCACTGTGAGCTTGCTTCAGGCTGTAGAAAGGCTTGTATACTTTACTGCGCAATTCATTAATGCTTGGGAATGATTACTTGAGGGCATATGTAGATTAATTAGCATAGCAAATAGCTAATCCAGCTCCAAGTTGCATCCGGTTCTTTCAGTACGTCAACCTCCTCCTGTGTACGTAGAAGATAGTCTTGGCCAAACTTTCTGATGAGTGTTCACTTATTAAGAAATCCTGATGTAGTAGCACACTTCAACATCTGCCTAGTCATAAATGTGCTTCTGTTAAAGGATTATACCACGTTTCTAATAGGAAACGAAAATTTAACAGACGTTGCATTGGTTGGAAGAGAAACATTTTAAAATGTTTTTAAAATGTTTTAAAACATTTGAATCTAAGTATACAGAAAATTGCTTTACAGTCTGATCACTTCTCATCCCTTCTGAAGATGTAGCATCACAAAGCCCACTAAACTTAAAGCATATGCTTTCGTTGAATTATTAAAATTGCAATTGTGGTTACAGGTTACCTGCCCTAGGCTGCCTCCTCTCCCCGCTTCACTGAACTTTCTTAGATCATAAAAACTTGAGATATGTATTATCTGAAGCTCATCTAAAGCAAAACTCATAATCAATAAGACCTCTCAACTATCTTTTTCCAAGTTACCTGCATTCTGGACTAACAATTGCAAGGTCATGCTTCCTAGGAAATTTGCTGGACAGTTTTTTCTGTTATCATATATTTAGAGGTTAGAACTTCGGGGACAATGGCAGTATAGAAATTTAATTAAATAAATAAATAAATACATACATAAACTTTGGCTGTTTTTTGTCTGTATTTCTGAAGTTATTACAGTCCTTTCTGCTTGTTTCTCTCCAAATTTGCTCAGATTCTCTGCTCATTTTATTCAAAATTTCCTCAACTTTTTCGTCATTTCCCCCCCTCTTTTGGGTATTAACTTTTTTAGAATTTCTTTTAATCAGGTAGCATAATCTTTTGGTGTAGGATTTTAAACTCAGCCAGGTGGTTAGATGTTGATTGAAAGTTTTTTTGTGGCTTGTTTCTAAGCCGCTTCGATTTTTTGCTTCTGGCTTATCTGCGGCTAAACGCTGCAAGTCTGCAGCACAGCCAGGCAGATGTTTTGAGGAGGTTTTTTTCCCAATCCCACGGTGGTTGCCAAACATATCACATGGAAAGGAAACATGGGAGGGGGGATTTAGCATGGGAGAAAGCTATTATGATGGAAAAAAGAAACAATAGCAAGTCTTCTGAAACTTTGAAAACAATAACAATTCTTCTCAAGCCAAGAGCTTTCAGTACTGTTGAATTATGACTTCTTTAAAAAATCAGCATCAAATACTAAATGTTAGTGTAATTATGTTCAGTGGAGTTGAATACACTGAAAGCGTCAATAAAAGGATCCTATAATATCTCCTATTGTTAAATTTATAAATTTCTTTTTAAAGTCCCAAAACAAAGTATAACATTGTGTTTTCCATCTTCTTGTATAAAAATGGAAGGCTAACAGGTAACAGGCAGACTTATAGTAAAAAAAACTATAATAAAAATACTGGATGGATAAAAATTTGAAAATGAATTTAGTAAAAATCAAATGGAAGAACTAATAACACTAGCTAAAATGGTTAAAAACTTAATAAAAAGGAATAAAAATTGAACCAAAACATCTGGAGCACCAATTGAACAGCAATGGTATTGACAGAATCACCATCAGTCAATTGCAAAAGGCAGCTTTACTTGGAATAGTTTACATCCTGCAATGATACTTTTAACACCATCAAACAATATCTGTCTATTCCAGGTACTTGTGAAAGACTCAATAAGTGAATAAAAATGCCAAATCCAGTCCAAACATGTGACTATATGTGACCAACCATAATAATAGTTGTGTTTCACTAGTTAATCAGTGAAAAAAGGAAAATGAACAGGTTCCTTCAGGACCAAATGGCATTGGAGGGCAGTGATCAATGTCTGCAAGAGAGAGTATGTACCTGACACTGCACAGTAGTCAGTTGTACTAGGAAAAGTTGGAAAACACTATTTTTTCTGTGGGTGCTCCCTCAAAAAACCAGATGGAGGTTGCTTTCCCATTTGCTGGAGTTGGGTTGAGAATGAATCATGTGTGTTCCTGTCTCAAGAAATAGTTAGAAACTTCTCCTGACACTGCAGCAAGTTGGTGGTTCAGATAAGCCATGGTTGTTGTTTTGTTCAGTGAGGACTAGAGCCCAGTCTATAATGTCCTGGATCTGGTCAACAATCAGAATTTGTCTAACCTTCTAAGTAACCTTTGGAATTAGAAATGTACAATGAGATTTTTACCCATTGTAATTTTGTATAGAGAGGAGAAAATTGTAAACATTACATTACATCACTTCGGACTTTTTAGTGTAGGGTCAGTTTATCAGATGCTTTAGGGGGCACTATTGTGTCATACTGAAACGCTCCCCATTCTCCTGTCTCTCATTTTTCCAGTTGATGCTTCGTTCTCTTGCTTTCTCATAAGATCCCATCAACTAATTATTCTGGGATATAATTAGCCTGTAATTTGTCTAACTGCGTGGATTTGAATCATAGGGGATATGTACCTATGTGGTTTCTAGGAGTCAGAAAGGACTTGATAGTCCGTAATCAATCAATTAATGGATTTGGAATAAATCTAAAGGTTAGACTTGTTTGTGGCTTTCGAAAACTCTGAGTTGGTTCATACAATATAACTAACCAGGTGAACTGACCAGCCAGTTGACCACATGATAACCTTGGCTATTTTTAACTTTACTTTGTCTGTGACACAGCATATTCTGTGAGCCCACTATTTTGTTAATTTACAATTCTGAACATTCAGTAAAACTAGAAAATGTTTGAATATAGTTGCCACTATCATGTTCAGTGTGTTTATGAGACACCAGCTCAACAATCACAAAAGTGGAAGGTTCCTTTGAATCCTTCTTACTGCACCACCTATCAATGTACTTTTATTCTCCTTTAATTCCTTCCCCATGGGTCCATGAAGAAAAATATAAAATATCAAAATAATTCACAGAACGTTTAAATGGTTGAGTTTGACTGTCCTGAATATAAATATTCAAATATTGCCTCAGATCCCGAGGCATCCTTTGTAAGGGCTCCATCTGCATCTAAGGCTAAGGGAAATGGCTTCACCCTCCACCCAAAAGTCTTGGATTTTCTGAGCTGCATATACTGTAAAGTAGAATATTTATAGCTCAGGGTTGAAATGGGGGAGGGTCCTTGGTACTCTCTGAGCTTGATTGCTTTCTTGAAGACATTTCATTATCCAAACTAGGTAACATAATCATGATGATGTTATCTAGTTTGGGTAATGAATATATATATGCGCTCACACCAGTGCGAAGCCAAAAGCACCAGCCTGAAGATGGCAAGTGGGACCTTGCCAAAACGTTACCGGGTACCAGTATGTAGGTCTAGGTGTGTTCGGGTCTTTTCCCATGTAGGAGAGAATATCTTGGCAACGTTTCAGCGAGGTCTCACTTGCCATCTTCAGACTGGTGCTTTTGGCTTCTTGCTAGTCTGAGTGAAGTGTGCCTTTTATCTGTAAATACTGTTGGGAGGGTTTGGTTTGTTGGGTTGGTTGGCTGAGTTGTTATTTCTTCATTGGTTGATGGAGTTGATGTCGGTATAATGGACTGTTGCGTGTAATCTCCTGGGTTGTCTGTGTAGTGATTGCTTTTCTATTAATCTCCTGTGTTTAACAGCTTGGATAATGGGCTGTTTGATGACCTTGTGAGTTCTTTTGATGTGGAATCCTGGGAAATAACAACTCAACCAACCAGCCCAGCACACCAAAGCCTCCTACCAGTATTTACAGATAAAAGGCAACTCCAATCACACTTCACTCACACTAGCAAGAAGCCAAAAGCAACTGGCTACTGATAGGGACTATTATAGCAGTGAGGAGATTATGCCACTCAATGATACCATATTAACCATGGCCCATAAAGATGAAAGTTAATTGTTCACCATAAAGCCACATGTAACCAATTTTACCCCTACTGTGTCTATAAAGGTGACCTCCAATAAATCTCTTCTACTATATAATTGACATTGGTCTACCTGAATCAAGATTTTCATTGTTTTGCTTATCCAAAGAAACAAACTGTTCTTTGACTCTTCATGCAGAATTGATTCACTGCATAACCTTATATCAGAAACATTCTTATTTCAGTTAGCAGCGAAACTAAAATGATAATGACCAAAATGGAATGTTTTGCTGCTTAGTGTCAGTGAAGTTTATTGGTTCAAGAAGGTCACTTGGGACATCTGAAATATGTCACTTCCTTATGCCTACCCTGACTCTTGTGATTAGTCCTGTGCTCAGCCAATATGATGCTTGCAGAGAGATCTGTTCTTCATTTGCCATTTCATTGTTCCATGCCTGAAATGTGTACTTAACTTTGTGTGATAACAGGATGTACCTTGTGAAGGGGACTGTTGCATCTCAGCAAGCCATATCCTGTCTAAATACCAAATAAATGAAAAGAAGTCAAACAGGCATCTTGAGAAAACACAACAAATAGTTCACAATTGGCCATCTGTGAAAAAGGAGAAAGGTAATGATCCTGCAGGTTCAGAGTAACAAGCAATGTTTTCCCAATGGTTTTTGTTTTAATCAGGCATGTGTAATAAGACTGAAAATATATACCACTATGAAACATTTATACCAGAAGTAGTATGTGATGCAGCTACAAAGTTAATTGGCACACTACACATAGAAATCCTACCCTTAGACAAAATACTTTAGTTTTAGACCAGATCCCTGCAACCAAAGGTTGTGCTTGTGCAATAACCAGGAAGAATGGTATACCTTTGTACTTGAGAAGGAAGAAATCCATTCTGCACTTTCAGAATCTGAAAAGCTGCAAGAAGTCAAGGGCTTTGATCTTTCTATTACCTTTGGTACTACCGGGGAAACCTTTGCATGCCAAGGATCAGCTCCTGCTAAACCCTTTCCCAAAGGGACAACCAAAAGGAGAGGAGAAGCCTGAACTTATACGTATGAACTTCCCTCAAGCAACTGCTCATTACTTAGACGCTTCAATATCTGGACTTACGTTTCTTGGCACAAAGTCAAGTTGTGACTTTGTGCCAAGAGAAATTATGACTAGAAATTGGATCACAGGCAGAAATTGGATTGGTTGTCAGAACTTTGTGAAATATTTCCCATTTGCAATTTTGGGAGCGGGGAGAACTGAGGACCAGATTTCTGCACAAGAAGCTGCTCTGGCAGTCTTGCTCTACATTTTGGGCTCTCTTGCATACATGGAGGACTGGAACAACTGTGAATTCTTCTGTTCCCACAGCTCAGTCTCTCTTTCCCCAAGCAAATATGTTTAATGATGATGCAAATTGACAAAAAGTAAAAAAATTGGTTTGCATAATGATTTACAATGATAAATTCACTATCTTGGTATGCATGAAATATTCTAGTCTCTGCACAAAGGGGGAGATTGTAGAAAGGAAATCATGTCTTCCTACCATATAGTTTTCCCACCAGGTCCAAAAGCTAAACATTACATGAAATGTAAAGATTAAAATGTAGCAGGAAGTGTCAATCTATTCAGGTGAGTATTCTTTCAAGGCTGTGATTAGCCAGATTCCTAAAGGGTAGATATACTTTTGTGCACTTTCGAGGAACAAAAGCAAGATTTCTCTATATAAAGATCTTTCAGGGAAGGCTTGGAAAGTATACCTCCAACAGTAGACTCTGTACTTTGTGCTCTCAGAAATAAACTTCACCTCTGATTCAGCCAACTGCCTGTGTATCATATTCCCTACTCAGGAATAATCCTGGTTCTTTCTAACAATGCCAGAGTAACTAGAATGGAAATGAGTAGAAAATTTCTTGGTATAAAGTGATGCTGCTGATGATAATATTTTATACCCTTTGTTCTGAAGTGTATTACTGTGAGTTATTTTGCATATCCATTAACATGATTGTAATCTGTCGTACCAGCAGGCCTTGGGACAGGATACAAGCAATAAAGCAAGCAAGAAACGAATGAAATAATAAAAACAAAACAATATAAAAGTAACACATTCTATTATTCTAAAACTTGAAAAGTAAGTTAAATTCCAGCTGTGAAAAACAAAACTAAAGTTTGAGTGTATCTACTTGCCTGTATACAAAGTCCCATATTTCTGTAACTAGGGGGGAGATTTTTTTTCTTAGCTATACCCAAAGTTGGTTAATTCAATAGACTTGCATTAGGTTTTAGATTGCTCCTACATGTCAGAAATGTCTAGACTGATTCATCAGCTGAAATCTGGAAAGGCACCGAAAGAGATGTGATTCCCCCCTAAAGGTTAGTAAAAGTGATTTGTGCTCAGTATACACATACTTACATGGGCAAAATGACCAGATTCACTCAGGATTGCAGTTCGACTATAATTATGCTGATCTTTAAAATGGGGAAATAGTATTTCTGATAACTAGCAGCGAGTTTATGCAAGTAACTTAAATTGAAAAGTTTGGATGGAGTTATAAAATATTACAGATGGACAGGTGGGTTTCATAGTTGCCAAAAGTACAAAAGAACAGGAGAAACAGATTGAAAAATTGTTTATTGACTTTAAGAAGACATATGATCATATCTCCAAAACAAAGTAATGGAAAAATCTTAAGAGATATAACATTTATGCCAAATCTTTTCTCCAAAGTCCATGAAAATACGATCTTTAAGATATAATAGGATAGATCAGCTATATAATTTGATCCCTATTTATCTCATTCTTGAGGTTGTTAATTCACATCTGGTAAGTACAACATTGTTACAGCCAATGTGACTGGAAGTACTATGAGTCCACTCACGTAATATAATCTTCCATTTTTGTTTGTTATGGTTTTTTAACTTCTATCATCTTGAAGATAAATTCATTAGAACTCTCATGTATTTCAGCCAAGTTTTCTTTGGAAGCGATTACTGTACTTTCCAACTCACAGGGTGCGGTTTTTCAAAGCAGTTGATAAGGAAATCATCATGGGGCAAATGTGTCCAAACCTTTATATTACAAATTCAATCTATCTGAATTTCATGATACAATAAGCTAATTGCAGCACCATTCTTTCCCTTTTTGATTTTCTGTTTTTTTATGTTAACCCTCATAATATTTGAGCAATATGTTTGGAATATTTTGAGCTTTTTAAATAATTTTGAAGCAAATTTCAAGTTTCTGCATCATATAACAGTATTTGTAGTTAGTATGTGTTATTGACTGATAGATGCACATGTTGGTAGCAATGCACTATGCTGATTTTTGTCCAGAGGCACCATGCCAGTGCTATGAAGTCTGAGGCAATCTAGCCAGTTCATTTGTTGATATTGGCTGTTACAGTTATGTTGTTTATTAAATTGTTCAGTTTGTTCAAACTGAACTCCATCAACTTATAAAGTTTCCTGGGAGGCAATATTTGTAGATACCTTGGTACTGTCAATATTGATAATAAAGCTACATTATACTGTAAGGATAATTAACAGGTTTTATAGTGAGTAAGATTTCAAAATCTTCTCTTTCACTTTCTGTAAAAATCATGCTCTCAACTGCAAATATTAGATCTATGATGAATTCATCTTGCCCAAATTTGACACCATACCAATCAAGATCTTCAACATGACAGCATTGATCACAGTATTGGACAGGAAGAGAGATTCTTTGCAGTCTTATATTAGTACATGCACGGGGTCTTTGAATATATTGACATTAATTGATGGATATGACTTTATTATTTCTTATGTACTTGCTGCAGAAGGCATTCTGCAGTGCTGGCTGATGGATATTATTACATGCCATTGAAATGTCAACAAATGCAACAATGAGGCTTTTTCCATACCTGCTGTGTTCTTGAACAATTGTTTAGTACAAATATTTGGTCACGGCATTTGCTTTCAGGAAACCTGCTTGTTCATAGGATACAGTAGTTGCTTCTGAAGCCTTTATTGATTAATTTCATAAATATCTTGCCTGCAATTGAAAATAAGCTAATCCCATGGCAAATCTTGCATTCTTGATTGCCTCACTTTTGAAAATTGTAGTTTATTCCTGCTTCAATTGATTTGATGTTTTTGTGGCTTCCAAACCATTTAAAGGAGTGGAATCAAAAAATTAACACATAATCTTATATCTTTAAAACCTGCAATGAGTTAATTTGCTCCAGCAGCTTTCCCTCTTTGTAACTGATGAATAGTAGCTTTTATTTCTGAGAATATGAACTTAACTTCTTGAAATGTTCATCTTGGTGATTCTACTGGACTATCTTTTCGAATAGGGTGACTTTAAAAGAGTACCAAATACTTTTGCTAATGATTCAGTTATGCAATTCCACAGCATACAACACTGCTTTCTGATTTTCTGATATTGTCATTTAAATATTAAAATTATTTTAATCCACTGAGGCAGCATAATGCAAGTAAGGGCTGTGATATTTTTGGCAATGTAAGGCTTTTTCAAGCTCTTCTATTCTTTTATTATTCCAGTGGGTATTCTCTTCTGTTTTGAAACAGGTGCAAACTTATTAAGTTGCTGATACTAGGTCACATTTTTGAATGTGCACTGTTTTTGTTTGTCAATTAGTGCTAGACATTCATCTGAAATCCATAGTTATGTTCACTATCTTGCCATAGGACAAGTTTCCTTCGCACATTCTTTATTAATGAGAATTATAGTGCTTGATGACTTACAGTATATCTTGCAAATGTTTAAGGGTGGCAGAACAGTTGGTAAGTAATTGCAATTTTTGCTGGCAAGTAAGATCTTGTAGCTTCACCCAGTCATAACATTTGGGTGTGGCTCATTACAAGCAATTTGCTTTAATTGGAGTTGTAGGAATACAATTGATGGTTAGAGCTACAGTTGGTGCCTCTTAACTGACCAGACATTCATGAATGATGTTTAAAAACTTCTGCTCATTGTGACATAATAAAGGACGTACATCTTTTCCACTGGGTGAAGTTTGTTTTATGTATTGTTTTAGTGGATAATGAAATAAGCTGTTTCCAATTGTTATCTCATTTGCTACTGCAAATGATAGCAGGCACAGGCCATTGTTGTTCAGCTCTCCGGCACTGAATTTGCCCAGGACATTTTCTCAATCTTGCAGATTTTTAACAACATGGGAATTTCGGTTATCAGTCATCAGAATTAATTCCCTCCATAGCAATGAATCCAGGATTATTTGTATATGCGCATAGAATTTATTTTTTGCCTTCTCTGTATTTCTTTGTAGGATTACAAACTGCAGTTTTGTGCTTTTTGATTGTTTAAGCAAGTAATGGAACTATTAATTTAAATGGTTATTTAATTGGAATTTCATAATACTTGGCAAGCTATGTAATCTATAGCCAGGTCAACACTTTTGTAGGTATTTCTCACCTTCAGGCCAATACAAGAGCGTCCAGGTACCACTTTCTACTCTGTGGACATGAACATTTCCAGATCCTACGAGTCAGAATCTGATAATGCCACAAATAAAATTTCATATTGAAACAGACCATAAACAGACATATTTTGTTACGTCTGACCTGGAACCAGCTTGAGCATTCTAAGTAACCACTTTTAAAATGTTTTCTTGACTTCACAATTTTGCTTTTCATCAGCACCTTGACCTCATCTGCTAAAGCTCAAACATGATGTATGTTTTTCCTTCCTGTTAATCCATGTCTGATTTATGATTCCTCAGCAGGGAATCCAATCTCCTTTTTTATCCAGACTTGGAACTGGCAGCTGTTGCAGTGCAATAGCCCCTATCAGAAGAGAGTTAAACAAGACTGCATTATTGTCTCATTGTTATTTAATTCCTGTATCAGTTCCATGATCAGTCATTTAATTAAAACAGAATTCCATCCACAAAATATGGCAGGTAAAACACTGCCACATTATTTCACTGAATACCGCAGGCAGGTTGACGTGTTACTATACGCAGATGATGCAGTGATGCTATCACTATCACATAGTTTTCATTAAACTAGACATTAAACTAGTCTGTCTGAGTTAAGTCTGTTTTCATAAAGCAAAGCTACCTGGTCTGCTCCTTGTCCCTCAACAAATGTTCTTGCCACTTGCTCTATCTCATCACAGACACATTTTTTCACACCTTTTATACCTTTTCCATAGGACAGCTTTTCCCATTCTTCCAATAGTACAGTTTGTTTCTCTTGCAGGTTGCACTCATTCTAATGTATCTCCTTTTAATTCATTCCATTATCTTCTCTCTGAATTCCAACAGTTTATCACCGTTCTGTGTTTTATATTTTGTATTCTGATATGGCCTAATGACTGATCAATAAATTATTATATAATCATTTAACCTTACATTCTGTTTCCTCTTCTGGCTCCTGCTAATTATAAACTCTGGACATCTAGATTCTTAAAATCCAAATTAATTCCATGCTTCCTATGGTAAATCTCTACCACTATTTTCAATCATTTTTGTCAACTTTATTGCCATTCTCTGAGTTACAATACACAAGTCAGAATAGAATCTCTGAAATTCCAGAGCTGGATCTGATTAATTTCAGGTACGGTATTGTAAGCAACTTTATTTTTCACAATACTTCAGATTATCCATCTTTGTGCATTTTAACATTCTCCTTTCAGCAATTCTTAAGGACAGATATAAGAAACTATTACTTAGCTATGTGGAGAAGGTATTCTGGAAACATTGGGCCATGTTTATTTGTACTGCTGCTACATCCATAGTTCCATCATAACCTTCCTATTATAAATAAATCTCAGGAACAAGTTTTACATAAATGTTCTGCTTTCAGATAAAACTATTTGGCAAATAGCAAAATTTTGTTTGGCAGCTTGTTGGGTACAGCACTGTTGTAATGAAGAGCACAAAGTGTAGAAAGATAAAAATCTGTGGCCTTCCCCTTCATTTTTAATTGTTTTTTAAATATTATTGCATGAGGTGATATAGTGAATCTTAACATTAGCTTGACATGGGTAGAATTTTGCTAGTTATTTGGTTAGTAGGCTATTAATGTAATATTTTTACACATAAGTATTTTTATTTTTTACTGTTTCAGCTCTCCAGTAATTCAGTAATTATTTTAGACATATTTTTATTATCAGTTTTATATTTGTGATTATATTGTGGTTTAGTTCATTTTGCTCTTACATATTTCCTTTTTCCAATATTCGGAACTATATTTTTTTTCTGTAATTACATAAAATTCAAGTCAGTAGCTGTACTAAAGTTTATCAGTTAATCCCTGTAGAGGATTGATCAAATTGTTGAATGCAAAAGTGCTGATGAGAGTATTGGATTATGACAGAGGATATCTCCTTAATAAAGGGGAATATTTGTAGCTCAGGGTTGAAATGAGGGATCTTCAGTATTCTCTCTGAGCTTGGTTATTTTCTTGCAGACATTTCATTACTCAAACTAGGTAACATTATCAGTGCTAGAAGAGAATGGAATATGTTCTTATTCTTATATTCCAGTGACTTGCCCTGTCAGTGTTGGTAGGGGTGGTTTTAGAGGTTCTGTTTACTGTTGGCTTATTTGGCAGTTTTTTGACTGGAGTATAGTTTATATGATTGTTGGTCTGATGTTAATCTTGGAGTTAATCTATGCTCCTCTGGGTGCTGATTGCTGGTGGAGCAGCTTAACTTTATTCTAAACTCATTGGCTAATTTCACTATCTCTCAAATCACCTACACAGATATCATAGTTCCCAGACAAAAACTGGATACAAATAAAAGAAATCCTTTAAAAGCTATATGGATTTTGGACTGTTTTCAACATAACAAGACTCTACTTTAGATTTCACACCAACTGAAGTCCAGCAAATCTTGTTAGAATCATAGCATCCTAACCTTTAGGTAACCTCACATAAAGGTAAGCTATGTTTAGTTTATTTAGTTTATTTGAATTTATACCCCGCCCTTCTCCCACAGGACTCAGCACTGAACATTTTATATGATTAATTAATTGGTTGTCCAATTCCAAAATTAATCTGTAGCTTTTTTGAAAAAATGTTTGGTATGAGCTGAGTTTGGCACAATTTGTATCTTGTTTTTAATTCTCTTCTTCTGGTTCTGGATCAAGTACCCCTGATATCTGCTGATATATTGCCTTTAATGTAAAGTTGTTTACTAAGTGGCCTATAATGCTATTACTTTATTATTATTGGTTTTTTATTTTTTATTTTATTTTTTATTTTTTATTTTTTTTTTATTTTTTATTTTGCTGTAATATGATTTTGTTTGAAAATGTAAGCTCTTGAGGTTTTGAACTGAAAGAAATAAAAATGTGAAAGTATTAAATATTGCAATTGCTAATAGTACTAATACTGAAGAGCATGGCATTAAAACCATGTGATAAGGTAACCATATTATCAGTTTTGTGGGGATAATATGCAGTGAGTCTCATGCAGATTCACTCATCCACTCAAGATTGTGGCTTAGAACACTTTCAAATCATCAATTGAATCTATAGATCCACAAAAGTTATTTTATCTTGTACTAGGAAATTCAGTTTGCCATAACAAAATAACAATTCTGTATTAAGGAAACTCCTTCACACTGCCAGCATGATATGTCCATCTGATAGAGCATCTTCATTTCTCAGGTGGGTAAGAGCACAAGAAAATAGACCTGCTGAATCAAGTGAAAAATTCATTTGGAGCATTGATTGATTTTCCATATCAGTCGTCATAATACTTTCAAATAGCCAATAAGCTTCTCCTGCCACCAATCTCCTGTAGCTGTTGTTCAGTGAGATTCTGCTCTTCAGTCATGACCAGAAATTGATTTACTCATCCTCGATTCATATTAGTCTCCTAGACTTTTCTATGAAGAGTGTGAATATATGTAGATGATTATTCATCAGAATATAAACTAATGAGGATACTCCCCACAGCACCCTTTAGACCCAAGGATGATGCTAATTTTCCTCAGCATATCTTGATTCTAAATGAAACACTGGCCTGCAGCCATCAGCCATTTTGATTTTTAATAATGCCTCTGAGACATGAAAATATCCTTGGAAAGTGTGCTAATGCACATAATGCTTTTTAGTATGTCAATGGTTTCTTTTCTTCCTAAAATAAGTTCAGTTGGAACGGGAAATTTGAAGAGGCCCACATGCAGTGGAAAAGATCCCAGCTGTTCATAATTTCTGAAGGCTAGAATATAATTATTTCAAGCCATTAAATTAATTAAATACACAGTAAAAAGACACCATAGCTTTGTAGATCCCCCTCCTCAACCCCCACTAAATCTATATTTGAACAATATCATTATTGAAACTGATGTGAAACATTCAAAAGAATGGGCAAGTTTTCAAGGGCTCCAGAACCCTTCCTCAGGGCTCATAGTACAAAATCAGTGGGTAAGAGAGTAGAAAAAGTTAGTTCTGCTGGCAAATTGATGTCTAGATTACTGAAATGAGTGCTGAACTAAAATGGTCATTAAGCTTTGTTTTTTCTAATATGCTGGCTGTGAAATAAAGCTTGTTTTATTCTGTATAACTGAAGTTGCATTAAGGAGCAACGATGAGGGATTGTGGGGGCTTCCCTCTTCCTTTCTTTGATTAAATATTTGCTTTCTCAATTTGCCATTTTCTAACAGAATTGAGAAACTGTCTCCAGAGTGCCGCCTTGCTGTAATTAGCTATTATTAGGGCTTTTAAAATAAATAGTCAATCAAGCACGGAAACTTCACGGTAAGAAACGATTGCTTTCAGAATTCTTCTGCTTAAGAATGATTATTGGGAGGTGCTGTCAGGAAGAGTTCACCTACAGGAAGGTGTGGGCTGCTGTCTGTTTCCATTGAATCGAACAGCTGAGTTTTTCATTTAAGAAATGACACTGAAGGGAAGGTGGGCAACAAGCAAGGAAAAGCTTTTAGGAGAGAGATTCCCATCGATGCCTGTCCTTGGGGGGAAAAAATTAAAAGGGTATAGAATTAAGAGGTCAAGTAACAGGAAAAGCTGCTGTGGAAAATGGCATCTTAGATTGCTGAAAGTACTTTGGATTGAGTCATGTGTTCCAACTCCCCCAAGCCATTTAATAGGGAGGCACAAAATAGTTTTGTTTTATTGTCTTTTTGGCGCCACTGATGAGTGGACCAGGTCTGCCTGCGTTGATTAGGGTGAGACTTCGTTTGCTTTGTTCAAAGAACTCAAGGCAGATTCCGATTCCTATTATACTCTGATCAATCCAAGAATTAACCTCCCAAGATTAGGACCCTGTAAATCAGACAGGACAAAGAGAAAGTCAGAAAGTCAATACTGAAGTGATAGGCCATTGGTAAAACATCTTACGGTATGCTAGATTTTTTTTTGTCAGTTATGTTAATGGTAAACTTAATATTTTTCTTCTACTAAAAATCCCATTATTGCTTATCAATTATGCTGCCTAAAATTCTGCATGCATTTAATGATACAATGTAACACCATTTCGCTAGGGAATGAAATTTGGAAAGTTGTGACTACTTCAGTGCTATTTGCTGCTCCGCTGCTCCTACTGTGGTCAATCTGCTCGAGCAATGAATTTATCTAGACCTGAAATCTAGGATTCTAAGTTCTAAGAATACTGCTGTTAGAAACTAAGTCCTCAGCCCCAGGCTTCCAGGAAAGACATTATTTCTTGTTCTTTTCCATTGTTCCTGTTGCATGCCATGTGCATGCCAAGCGTGCGAACGGATCGCGTGCGCAACAAGCACGGGAGGCAACCAAGGGGCAGAGACTGCACCTCCGTGGGAAACACCCAGGACACCCATTGGCCAGGTGGACAAGAGCACAGAGTTCAAATAATGGAGCACAGCGCGAGTTCCCCCTCTTGCTCCGCCGCTCCAACGTAGTCTCCAATAAACCGGTTCTGTTTGACCAGCCATGTGTCGTCTTTGCTCATTACCCAGTACACAACAGTTCCATTATATTAAAAGAACCTTTTGAACTGTTTTTTAATTTCTAGTTTCATTATAGCATAAGAAAAATAGATCTGTGGGGAGCAAAAACACAGACTATTATCTCAATGCAAGCTGTCTCCTCAGGCAGGAGGACTGGTTGCATGTATCTCTGAAAGAAGATAAAAGATGAACGAATATAAATTGGGGGGAAAAATAGCTAGAAAAGGCATAGTACTGTAGAAGAACATATCCATCCACAGATTGAAATTCACAAAACCTGAGTTCTATGAACCAAAATAAAAGCAATTGTGTTTAGGTGAAGGGCCATCAATTATATACTCCATGTTCTAGCAAAATAACCAGTACATCTGAAAGAAATCTACCAAAAACAAAAACACACACAAAAAAATCTTGCTTTCAGCTTCCTTTTTCCACAGCAATGGGTTTTCCGTCAAAGGGAAATATGTGACAATATTTCCTGAAATCATTCATATCTTACAATAACTTTGATAACAACACTGATTAAATTTTTTTCTGAGTAAACCAGGAACAGCATTTTTTCCACCAAATATTTCTTATGTAATGGGCGTATTAAGAAATATATATTATTCTTTACAAAGGAAATACAAATTGGCCATAAATCTTTGCTCCACAGTAAAAGAATGTGCTTTTAAAAATTTTCAAGGACTATTACTAGTTTAATCTCATTCAGTTTTTAATATTTGTGATCTCATGTACCATTAATCAAATTGTTTCAGATTTTTTCTTAAAATAAATCAAGCTAGCTGCACATATGTCATCAGCTATTATTATTTTAAAAGGTGAGACTTCAATGAAACATACGGGATCAAAAGAAGAAAGAAGTCTTTAGTGTTTCAATGTATAATTTTAGGGATAGTGAACTTTATTTAACTAACAGATGGCAGAATCATGAGAATTTTTTAATCATTGACTTAACAGAGGTAAATCAGCCTTAGCAACTTCCATATGTACACATTTCAGGTCCCAGAATTCTCAGCTAGCATACCCATTAGAATAGATTAATGAAAATTTTAGATGTTGAGATTCACATTCATTTAGGAGTTGCAGAAGTTGTAAATATTGAGCTAACTTGCTATTTAAATCTCTGTCTTGCTTGGTAAGATTTTTAGCAAATTATTAAAATTAACCAAGTTTTAAACAGATTTAAATCTAATATAAATTCCATCTCTCAAAACAGATAGAGATCACTAAATTGAAACTGATATCAAACATATGGACCTTTTTGTATCTCACAGATGTATCTCCATCTATTGTGGACTCGTAGTATGTATTTATGTATTCAAAAAAATAATAAAAATAAAAATGTAAGGAAAAACCTTTGATTATTTTACTTGTAGCTTCCAACCATATATAGTAATTCAATTTCAGCAATGTAACATCAAAAGACCAGCATTGCTGTAAGCTCTTAGATAATAGAGTTATTATCCCTTTGCTGTGCTTCCTGCCTTAATTCTCCTTGCTGGGCTTCTTGATCTTGACTCCTAGTTGGAATTCCCTTGCTTCTTGGTATTGAGTGATTACAACCTCTACCCTGTTGAATATAGTAGAAATTAATGGTGTCCATGATAATAAAGTGCTGGTCCTATGTAATCACTGACTCAGCACATTGTCTCATGATTTAATTATAATTTTCTTTTACATCTTTAAAAATTTTAATAGGCAGAATGCACTTTCTCAGATAGCCTAAATAGGCTTCAATGACAGCAAACCCAACACCCAATGATTTGGACTTCAATAGCAGCCAAAATTATTTCGAGAGAGAATCAAAAAATGTCTCTACAGTGAAGAACCACACATGTCCAATTAAAGAGTGTTATGTGGATACAAATATCATTAGCAGAATAAAAAAATAATTCAAACATTATCAGACTCAAACATCATTCTCATAAAATATGATAAAATATTGCATTCTTTTAATATATTTATTTATTTTTAAAATAGCTTATTTAGTAGTTGAAAATGTTCAAGGAGTCCAACTCTTGAGGGTACATTTAAAATGCAATATTATGTATAATAAAGATTGGTCATCAGGAAACAGTAATGTAACTAGTTTCATTTTGTAAAGACCTCAAGAAAATATAGGCTCTATATTATGGAAGTTAAGAAGGATGTTGCAATCTTGACTAATTTTTGCTGACGGTCATTTCACCATCCTACACTTGGTTTTTTTAAGTATTAACACAAATATTTGAGAACTTGTGGAATGAAACATAAAACTACCATGGGTAGGAGAGAAAAAAACAACAGAGAGCATATAAAAGATTATTGAAATAACTTGGCAAATAATAAAACCATCAGAAATAACTGGAAGAATCACATTTTAATGAGTCTGTAGTGTGAAGCTGTGGCAGATGTAACAAGTAACATTTTCATTTATGTTACCGTGTTCCCCCAAAATAAGACCTCCTTCGAAAATAAGACCTACCTACATTTTTGCCTCTCGGAGGAATATAAGGCATCCCCCGAAAATAAGACCTCCCCGAAAATATTATTACTTCTCTGCAGAAGTCAGGGCTGCAGATAGATTGCTGGCTGAAACCTGCAGAGTTCCGAATTCCTGCTCTTTCAATCGGCTCTAAAGCGCTTTGGGAGCGCTTGCGCGGAGAATTCGGAGCTCTGGAAGCAGTCCAGCCGCGCGTCCCTCTCTGCTCTCCTGTCTGGAAGTTATTCTTCCTGAGGTAAGGAGCGCTCGGAGATAGCAGGGAGGGGGGAGCCAGGTGTTTTTTGGGGGTGGGGGTGGGCGATCTACCGTGTTTCCCAGAAAGTAAGACACCCCCCAAAAAAATAAGACCTAGGGCTCCTTTGGGAGCAAAAATTAATATAAGACAGTGTCTTATTTTTGGGAAAACATGGTAATAAATATTAAAGCCAGGCTAGTACCAAGGAGAAAAAGTAGCTTTATCTAGAATAGAGTGAGATGCTCTCCAGTGCTTGGTTCCTGACATCATGTATATGATTTTACAGAAGCTCAAGTCTAAAGGTACAGCTCCAGATAATTCAGTCACCTGCTACTTACATGATCCAATCAAGCCCGATGCTTCTTACTGAATATTTCTGATTCCTTTCTGCAGAACACTCTGAGACTGCCAACAGTATCTGGTACCTCTCTTAGATTACTCTAGATCGCAGGCTCCGATCCAGAAAGTGAGCATTAAACACATCATTAAGAGTAAGAAATATTGGAAGAAGGACGTAAGAAAAAGTTATTACATTCTGTTCTGATCGGACTTTATCCAAACATCCTTTACTCTTTGATGCTGTACACTTCACAAAAGGCAATGACAAATGAATAAAAGTTCAAAGGCCAAAGATAAGGAGTGTTTGGAATGCAAGACCTATGAAAAAATGCTGAAGCAACTAGGCATATTTATTCAAGGAAAGAATGAAGGGAGAAAGCAATCAAATGTTCTTTGAGTTATTAACCTGACCTTCTCCCTCCCCACCCCTCGATAGTTGAAACAGATCATCAACTATATATGTAGAAGAGAAACTTTCTAGTGATTTTTAATTTGTTTCAATCACAGGACGCCATGCTTGTTTGGCAAAACATTCCTCGCCATATTTGTCTGATAGCCAAAGTCCAGTAAGAATATATTCTTCCTTCTACTATGTCATATCTCAGTGCATCCCTTTCTTTTCAAACATTTATATCTTCAGAATCAACATTCCCTCCCAGCAAACCACTTGAGACAAATGCTGAAACTTTCAGCTGTTGTGAGAAATATCCACTGTAGTCTAGACTGGTATGTGAGCTGAGTGGGTAACATTTTAAGCCCTGAAGCTCAGGCAGGATGCTAAACAGGAATTCAGGACTGCATTTGTACATCCCATGTTACCTTGTGCACATGTGTGTGTGTATGCACATACACACACACATACCTCTCATTCTTTTCTTCCTCACACATACACCAATTTTCTAGTAGTGATGTGCTCTTTCAACTCATTGACTAGCTAGTGATAGGAACTTAATGGGTTGACACTAAAAAATAAAAGATTATTAATCATGGAAGGATTCAATTTGCAACCAGGGTGGCACGCATTTCTTGGTTATAGTAAGAACAAAATTCATACTTACTTTGACAATCACATAATAATAATGGTAATAATTAATAATTAAGGAAAGCATTAATAACCTCATGGGATAAACTAAGGAAACAAACATATCACAAAATCCCAAACTGGATATCAATAACAGAAGCAGTCACATATCCCAACTGGACAGATAAAAAAAAATATCATTGAAATCTAGATATCAGTTGAAAGAACAAGGACTAAAACTTACAAAATGGGCATATAGACAAATGAGTTCATGTTTCAACAGTGATACAAAAAAGCCTGGTATTTACATACACTCTCTAGAATTAAACAAAATCCTACTTAATTCTGATGTAAAATTAATTAAAATCCTATAAGTATTTACTAAGAATAAAAATGGGGAGAGAACAGATTAGGGGAAATATATACAAATGGCAAATGAATATAGGAACTGAAATTGAATTAGAAGAATGGGGCAATTGTGGGAGCAAAACGATGACAGCCAAAGTAACAGCATACAAAGAAAACACATATAAAATGTTCTACAGGTGGTACATGGCAGCAGAGCGATTGGCTAAAATATCTAAGAACAGCTCCAATAAATGTTGGAAATGTAAAATAGCAACAGGAACGTACTACCATATGTGCTGGTCTTGTAGCTTTGCGAAAAGTTACTGGAACAAGGTAAGAAATTGGCTCAATAAGATGCTGGATAATCAAATAACCCAGAAATATTTTTACTAGGAATTACAAACCAAAAAATGAACAAACAAGAATTGTCTAGCAATACGTATCATTATGGCAGCAAGGATTGTGTATGCCAAACACTGAAAGGACCCAAACTGAAAGGACCCAAGAGAGAAGAAGGTAGAGAAGGAAAAGAATGGAAGCAAAGAAGGAAGGAGGGTGTAAGAGAGAGTGAGTGGAATGTAGAATGAAGGTGAAAAGGATGTAGAGTAGGAAAGAGGAGGTCAGGTAGGAACAAGGAAGTAACAGGCATAATAGCATAGACCAAAGGCTAGAAAGTACAAACATAAGATTAAAACAATTAAGAAGACAGCCAAGGCCAAGAGTGGTTAGAAGAAAGATACTAAGTCATACAGACAAACAGACTGCTACGTGCAAGTAGGCCAATGAAAGAGGGGAATGCCAAAATAACACTGCACCACACATATATATAGTCAAAATTATAGCGTTAGAGATTGTACAAATAATAGATTATTATGTATTATGTAATATGTAATATATAGTCTTGTTAAAAGCTTTTCATTCTCTTCTTATTATATAAGAAATAAACTGAGGTCTCGTAAGGTTGCTAAAATACTCAAATTACATGAAGAGACGGAGAATTCCAATTTGGGGCCCATAGACAGTAGCGAACGAGATAGCAACTTGAAACCTCAGTCAACAAAAGAAGGTTTGCTATATTAAAGTGCTGAGTCTATATGTAAATGATAATGTAACAAAAGTAAGCTCATACGATTCCTTATTCC
>JANHFO010004215.1:119078-132638 GCA_032468095.1 Pareas carinatus
TGATTCTGATTCTGATTCTGATTCTGATTCTGATTCTGATTCTGATTCTGATTCTGATTCTGATTCTGATTCTGAAGTGTTCTTCCCAAATGTCTATTCTTCTTGGAGCAAAGATTGTCCCATGAAAGATGGAGCATTCAAATATCCCATTTGGCTATCTAAGAAGAAAGTCCACATTTATTTAGTTCCATCCACAAGAAAAAGGATTTAAGATGCTCCACTTCATACAACACATTCTCTATTATGTTTTCTTAGAAAATTAATTTGCAAATGTGAAGACGTTTTATTTTTTTTTGCTCCTCTATCTACCTTCTAAAGCCAGTTTCTTTCTAAATTCAGGACCATAGAGTCAAAAGTCTCAAAGAACCAGCTTGGAAAAGAGCTATGCCTTATAATGCAATTATCTCTCAACAAGATGAACTTGTGGAAAGATTATCCTCTGACAAGATTATTTTGTGAGCTTTCTTTCCTAGGGAGGATTATTCAGAAAGGTGATGTTAATAATTAGCTAAAGATGTGGCAGCTAGATATAAGGATTGCAAGAGAGATCAGAGAATTTTCACAGGGCATTTTTTTAATTTAATATCTGTATGAGATTCTGTTCATTTTGCAGCTGACATGTGAATAGAAATATATTTAAATGGCAAAGTATTTTCATTTGAAAAATGCAGGGTTATGTTCCAGAGAGCTATAAAGCAGTGAAAGAGGCTTTTATTAGTTTACGGTAATTTTTGACTGAAGATGGACAAATCTTTCAGCATACGGGAAAAAAATTCTAATGCTCCTTGTTCCTTTTTGCAGGGATAAAATGTGTCAATCAGTGTATTTTATTTTTAAATTGGCTTGAATTTCAATTTCCCCCCTTTTCAAAGTTTTATGACCTTAAGGAATACTAGGAGTAATCCCAACCAGTTGCATAATTACTGCAACAGAACAGAACAGAACAGAATAGAATAGAATAGAATAGAATTTATTGGCAGTGTGTGTGGACACACAGGAAATTTGTTTCCGGTGTACATGCTCAATACTAACATAAAGGCTACAATTGACAAACAATGGTTATAATCCTATGATTCACTCATTATCATAAAGTACATTCATCATGTCGTGTACGTATTAGGTGCATTTATAGTCATGAAGCATATTCATCATGTCATCATGTTTTATTATCATGCCATCATGTTAACCCTGCTGGCTGGGAAATTCTGTTCAAGTCCACAGGTCCACAAGTCGTAACTTAAATCATGATCCAGAGGTACCTCAGATTTCACCGCTTCAAAACTCATCCAATTTGGTATATGATGTAAAAAGGTTGCTTGTAGTTTTTTTGTTTTTTGTTTTTTGTATTCGGTATGCTGCATAAGGAAGAGGGTAATGGCTGCATAGGGCAGAAAGGAAGTTGGACATACTGGGAAGGTCACTCACATAGGAAAGAGGACAAACAGAAAGTTTTTTTCCTGGCCAAAACAAAGGGTCCTGTGGTAAATCACCTGTTTTGCATGATACCAATCATTTTTAGTACCCTCTAGGAATTTTTCTCGCACCTCTCCTTTTTCTTTTTGTTTACCTTCTCCTCACTCAGTCAAATCTGGAGCAAAGGGGAAATTGCTCGAATTTTTCATTTTCCACAATTCAATTCTTCGTGCTTTGTGTTTTGTTATCCGCTTAAGGGGTAGGGGTAGATCACCAAAGCAATTGAGTAAAACAACTAGAAATAGATATAGTATTTTCTTTGATTTGGAAAAAAAAATATTGCTGGAGAGAGAGAGAAGTTAGGGCGTAGAAGCATAAACAGGATAGAATCTATTTGCTAAATGGAACAACTATCATTACACAGACAGGCAGGCAGACACATACACACCTCAAGCTGCTCTTATTTTATTTATTTATACCCTGCTTTTATTATATTTTTAATAGCTCAAGGTGGCAAATATATCTAATACTTCTTTGTACTTCTATATTCCCTACCTCGACAATCCTGTAAGGTGAATTGGGCTGAGAGAGAAGTAGTCACCCTTCTGGCATTCATGCTTAAGGTGGAACTAGAACTCACAGTCTCCCAATCTCTAGCATGGTACTTTAACCACTAGATCAGACTATACCTTTCTTTAGGCTCTTGTACGAATCAGTTCCAATGCGCAAAGAAAATGTAGAAGTTTTTTAAAAGCATCTATTGCAGAAGCCTTTGACTAAATCTAAAGTTATAGCTAATACGTAAAGAAAGTTCTCAAAATGAGTATTTTTTCCCATTTAATTTCCAGGTTTCCAGAGCTCTTCAATTAGTTTCCTAATTTTAATTTAGAAATGATAAAATGAAACACTAATTGAAACACATTACATCTCCTTGGTCACCCATGCTTTTTATTTCCCTTTAAAGAATTTTAGTCAGAATTATTAAAACTAAACATTGTTTTCTTCTTCTTTCAATTTCCAGACGAAGTTCTATCCTTGCATTTATTTCTTCTCTTTACTTTCATAGATAATTGAGAAAAGATACCAAGATGTTTTTAACTCTACTTTAGCCTGTTTGAAGTTTATTACCCACCTGACTAACATTTTATATAACCGCCCCAAAACGGATAAATGTAAAAATCTACAATACTAAATCTTCACTTCAAGGACAACTACTACTCCCAAAACTCTGAGCAGTACATTTCCAAGCTGCCGTTTGTAATAACTTCATTTCCCACTGTGTAAAAAGCTTTCAGTACATTGAAAATGGAATACTATTATTCCTAGCCATCTTATTCATACATTTTCCAATTCAGCTGCACTTCAACTAGAAGCTCGTTCATGCTCTCATTGAGTATAACATTTTCATATGATTAATATAAAGTATTTCATCACGACATCTAGTGATTTAATCAACCTGTCGTTTGACTCAAGTGATTTTAAAAAATAGATGCTTCACTTGATCTATTTGCTAGAAACATTCCAAAAAATTTCCTTGTAGATTATGGAGGAAGAGTAGAAAACATGATGCATGAATCAATTAAATCTGAATACCTTTGAATAAAACGAACATCCTGGATGAAACAAAACATTTTACCTGTTTGTTCACATGGTTGTTTTCCCCCCCCAGAATATACATTCTTAATTCTGCGTAGCAATAATCTGTACTAGTTCTGAAAGATATATATTCTCTAAGGCAATGTGCACGGTTCATATATCTTTTTAAAGTTTTTTCTTAAAATAAAAATATTTCAAAATTCCCAGTAAAATAGCATTAATTGCTGTATTTTTCCCCGTGTATAAGGTGATACTTTTTCTTTAAAATATTTACCAAAAAATGGAGGGGACATCTTATTCACGGGTAGCCAAGAAAAGTGTGGTTGCGAACTGCCAAGGCAAACTAACAGGTTTCCTCCAATCATGAGCCGTATGTAAATAAGGCATCCTATGGGGGGAGCATCTTATAGATGAGAAAAATATGGTGATTGATCCATTAAACATGAAAGTAGTAGATTATGCACTTAAGATTTCAAGTTCTTATTGTCCTTGTTGAATCCTTCACCCCAGTTAATTTAAGCAGTTCTTAGTTTTGTATGGAGGTGGGTGGGAGAAGGTTGTGATAGCTCAGCAGTTAAAGATGGAGAGTTCACAGCCCAGGTTTGAGCTCCCATGACTTGCCCCAGCTTCTGCCCACCTATCCGTTCAAGAGCATGCAAATGCAAGTAGATTAATAGGTACCACTTTGTAGGGGAGGTAACAGCCTTCCGGGGGCCTTTGGCATATAGCCATGCTGGCCACATCACCACAGAAATTGACTTCAGACAATGCTGGCTCCCTCAGTCAAGAAACAGAGATCAGCACCTTGCCTTAGAGTCAGAAAACAACTTAGAGTCAGAAACTTTTACCTTTACTAGTTTTGTATTACAACGTTTACCATTAAAATGTGGCAATTACACTTTGAAGTGTTGGGAATGAACTGGATATGTTCCATGACATTGCTATGGGAGGGATGCCAAGGTTTCACATAATTGGATGCTATCATAAACTACCATTCACAGATGTGGAATCAAATATTAAAAGATATATTAATCATAGAAATGAAAAGAACATAAAGAGAACTTCATTTATTGGTGCAATTTATCTACCACTTCAAGCCTCATGGACTTTGTAAAATAAAATATTGATAAGTTAGAATTACAATAAAAGCTTCAAATACAAGGTTATAACAACACTAAATTTTAATTCTCTCTGTGTGTATGATATACATATAAGTACTATTTCAAAAAAATGAGATGATTCAGGACTACCTACATTTTTACTTCCAAAACCCAAAGGAAATTTATTTGACTGACCTACAATTGTCCTCAGAGCTGTGAAACAGCCAAGAACATAGCACGAAGTTACCAACTCTTCTTTTCTGCCATTCAGTTGTCAATATTAATACTAAATGCTATTTGCAGATAACACAACAGTGATTGGCCTCATTCGAGACAACAATGAATCTGCCTACAGACAAGAAATTGAACAACTAGCCTAGTGGTGCAAAAAGAACAACCTAAAAAATGATATTGATTAAGAAGTTGAAAATCTTGTGGCACAGCCAACTTTGCATAGATTCAGAGATTTCTTGGGGATGAAAGCTGTTTTTGAATAAGACATACTGTGAAAGTTTGCAATGTTTTTTAGACCAAGGATTACCATCCATTTTTGACTGCCATCCCAGGATTGTACTCATAAAAAATGAGCATGACCTGAACAAAAATTCAGTTTGATTGGATTTAAGTTGAATTTATGTTAATTGCATCCCCTTCATGTGATTATTCTTCATGTTTTATTAATCTTCACCTGCCTCAAACAGCAAGTTACACGATGCCATCAACTTCAAGGTTCTGAGAGTCTGAAGTTTTCCCTATTCTCAAAGAAGGGAATATAAGCTGCCATTCACTGTTTGGAATGAAGGTCATGAACAAACAATGAAAGCAAAACAAGAATAGTGTAATAGGTATATATGACTGGCACCAAATAAAATCTGACCCACTGCAGCTGAAACCAATTCAAGTTGTACATTTAAAGACTGTCTGATATAAGAAAGTTGGAATTACTCAGATGGAAAGAACCAAAACTAGATGATGAAATCATTTCCTCTCATGCACTGATTTTGCATTTGGATCCTGTTCAGATCTCCAAGCGTATCCGTTTAAACCTGAGCTGATCAACATTACAACTAAAACACAGTCTTTCACTTAACACATCACAGGTTCTACTTAGTTTTGATAAGAAGCAACACAAACCATCGTAGCTCATTATTTATATAGAGGGTGTGGTGGCTCAGCGGATAAGACACTGTGCTTCTCAATCAGAAGTTTGGCAGTTCAAATCCCTTGCGCCATGTTTTGAGCTCCCATTACTTGCCCCAGCTTCTGCCAACCTAGCAGTTTATATAATTTTTATATATAGGTATATATTCGAATTTAGAATTCGAATTTAGAATTAGAATTAATTCGCTAAGTGTGTCTGGACACAAAAGGAATTTGTCTCCAGTATACATGCTCAATACTTACATACAGGCTATAATTGACAAACTGTGATTACAA
This sequence comes from Pareas carinatus, assembly GCA_032468095.1. NCBI lineage: Eukaryota > Metazoa > Chordata > Lepidosauria > Squamata > Pareidae > Pareas > Pareas carinatus. The sequence continues at coordinate 124,625 of JANHFO010004215.1, forward strand.
TCATAAGGGTATAATTGACAAACAGTGATTGCAGTCCTAAGATACATTCATAACCATAAAGTTTATTATGTCATGTATGTATTAGGCGCATTCATAATCATAAAGTACATTCATTGTGTCATCATGTTATAAAGTACAATCATCATGTCACAAAACATTTCATCATGTCGCATGTCAAAACATTTGTGACAAAAGATGTCACAAAACACATTCATCATGCCATACAATATTTTTTAAAAAAGAAATAGGTTTGGGACAGCTTCTATTTGGACAGTCATAGTATACTAATAATGATTAAAAATACCTTCCAAATAATGGTTGATTTGGATCAGACCACTGTTTCAATTAACTAGAGTTAGACTAATTTGTTTGAAAACAAAATTCCCTTGAAACATGATAAGAGAGAGAGTTTCTGGGAGAGGCAGACGCATAACAAAAAACAGAGTAAAGATACACCAGCTTATTGTTTGTCTAATATATCCAACTGTCAGTGCCTTTGTCAAATAGCAGAACAAAAACATAATAATTTCCCACCTTTAAAGCAATCTCCAGATAGAGAAGTGTCTAGGAATTGATCGTTTTTGTCAGTTACCATAAGGAGTTTTCACAACAATCTGACTTGCATGGCACTATTCTTTCGATAGGACATGCCATAACAAAAGACTAAGGAAAAAGGTTTGCAAAGAGAAATGTTTATAACAATCGGAAATGATGCCATCTTCTTCCTAGCATAACATGCTTATAACCAGGTGTAAATCAAAATGCAAAAGGTCAAAGGAAAGGTTGATGTATCTCTAGCTTTTCTAAATGAAGAGTTGCATTCTGCATCTCCACAGATATGGGCTCTCTGAGCAATTGGGAGGTGAAAATTATGCAGACACATGGCATAATTTTATTATATGGTTTGTGCTTTGGAAGGAAGAAGGAAAGTAGGGTCAAGGAAATTCTTATAGACAGAGACCTGATCTGAAATTCTTTTAGTCCAAATTTCAGATCAGTCCTAATGCTACATTGAAACGGAAGATCGGAATCAGAATCAGAATCAGAATCAGAATCAGAATCAGAATTTATTGGCCAAGTGTGTCTGGACACACAAGGAATTTGTCTCTGGTGTAAATGCTCAATACCTACATACATACAATAAACAACTGTGGCTATTCATAAGACACATTCAAAATCGTAAAGTACATTCATCTTGTCATGGACATATAAGCTGCAATTGACAAACAGCGATCTTAATCATGAAAACAATCACAATCATGAAGTACATTCATCATGTCATCACGCTATAAAGTACAATCATCATGTCACAAAACACCTTCCTCATGCCATACGATACATTTTTGCGATACGTACATTCTGCAGCAAATCACCAAAGTTTGAACATGTGACGATAAGGATGCTGCAACGTTGTAAGTGTGAAAACAGTCACAGGTCACTTTTTTCAGTGCCATTGTAACTTTGAACATTAAATAAATGGTTGTAAGTCAAGGGCTGCCTGTACTACACTTGATCTTAGTTAACCGAAAGGTCAAGAAGTGATGTTGTGCAACCCCAACTATAAGGCTTCAAAATATTGCTTGCTTTATTACTTGTTTCACTCAAAATAGAGCTGGAAGGGACCTTGGAGGTCTTCCAGTCCAACCCCCTGCTCAAGCAGAAGACCCTCTCCCATTTCAGACAGGTGGCTGTCCAGTCTTTTCTTGAAAACCTCCAGTGATGAAGCACCTACAATGTCTGGAGGCAAAAGCTGTCCCACTGGTTAACTGTCCTCGCTGCTAGGAAGTTTTCCCTTAATTCCAGATTGCTTCTCTCCATGCATTGTTTTTTGTCTCGTCTTTTGGTGCTTTGGAAAATAAGCTGTAAAGCATTATGAAGTGCAGTGGCCCCCAACCTGTTGGGCACCAGGGACTGGTTCCATGGAGATTTCCCCACGGACTGGAGGAGGCGTGGTTTTGCATGCTCCCTGCATTCTGTAAATGGGGGTGGCTTGTTTGTGGGGCCCAGTTGCTGGCATGCTGCGGCTCAAAGCCAGTCCACAGACCAGGGGTTGGGGAACCTTATGATGGGGTATATACGTCTAAGTGCTATTACTATTGCTATCACAGAGTCAGTCAGTTGTTTAGACTGGAGTTGGCATTTTTATCCACCTATTGAGTCCTTCCCAAGGACTTGGGATGGGCAGATGCTGTTCTTTGATGGTGTTTATGGTTTGTCGCACAGTCAGCCAAATGTTCAGACTGGATTTGGCATTTTTATCCAGTCCTTCCCAAGGACCTGGGACAGCAGATGCGGATGTGCTAAAAGTATCATCACAGGAAGTAAGCTGTTCCAAATAAAAGCTGCCTTTTGCAATTGACCAGGGATGGTTTTGTCAATGCCGATGTGCTAATATTTTTGGTATTAATGATAACAAGATTGAGATGGTGGGTCCAAATAGCAGTTTGAATAAATACATAAATAACCCTGGGGAAAGATGTAGCTGCTTTCATGAGTTGTAGACAAGTGCTCTAGGAACTCCTTGCACTCTTTGGAGCACTTTGCAGTATCCCTTCAACACGTACTGGGAGAGGAATCTGAGAGCTTTAGCATGCAGACCACATGCTACACCTCAGAGTGATAGTCCTTTCTCCACACTGTTGTGATGACATGTATCAGCCAAAAGACCAACAAGGGAAATGGAAGCAAATATCAACACTAATGTGTCCTTTTGTTGCTAAGATCTTACTGGAAGGCAAATTCTGCTGAACCCGATTCCAAATAAATAAGCTTATGACTAAAAGGACTAAAAATTACACACAAGGATTAAGACGAAATGAAAAACTGTTGTCGGTAAATTATTGTCAACTTTTCTTGGCTGTTCCACTGGTTGTTTCCTTTCAGAGGTAGTGAAAAAAAGTGAATGGAGATTTCCAGAATTTTACATTACTTCTGTACCGCAGTGATATGGCTGCTGCAACCAGTCTCCTTTTACAGAAGCCTTTTCAAAACCTTTGCAATATCTCAAATGCAAACTGGACAAAAGAAAAAGTAGCAAGTCGCTACCATATTTTTAAAAAGAACACAAGATTGCTTTGAAGAACAGCCTCTTTTCTTTTTATGACTCTTTAATCCCTTTATTCAGGATGGAGTCAGGGCAACTGAATGGAGATGAACATTTACCCGCTGGCTGCCCTTCCTGATTCCTATGCAGAGTTTGCAGTAGATATTTTCTCACTGTGCCCTGATAGAGAAACATCTGCCGCTACCTGGGATTGAACTTTCAACCTTCTGAGCGGGAGGCAAAGGCCTTCACCTCTAGGCCACCGCTCCGCTCATTTCTTGAAGAACCATGCCCTGACAAAAAGCAAACATATGTGTGTTCATTAATTAAATCTGTGTTCTCTATCACGCTTAAAATGCTTTTTTTCTCCCAAAGAACAGACTTGGAGGCAAACAAATTCTTAGAAAAAAGACCTCAGGATCCTTTTTTCACTTGCCAACTTTGGCTTAAGTATCTGGAAATAATATTCAGAATAGGAACACTTTAAATTTAGGCTCCAAATCTGGGGCGCCCATTTAATGTATCCAATGTTTTTTGGGTGTAATTCATGTCACAATCAAAGCTCTACCTGTGAGCCATCGTGGGCGTCTCTACACTGCAGTTTTCTGCATTTTGGGTTTTTTCTGAATCTGAACGTCTTTTTTGGAATGCAGGAAGACAGTTTTCTGCAACCGTACATGCTTGACTCTGTTCTGCTGCTGTCAACCCCTAACTGAAAACATCTGTCTGCAGTCGACAGCAACCAAACATCTGCCCCCTCCATCCAGCTGTGTAAATGGGCTTTGACTTTTCAAAATCCCTTTGCTATGGACCCACAGAGCAAAGAGCCTTTCAGGAATGCCTTCCTTCTTTTTATGTTTTGAATTCAAACTACGCTGTTCTTTAATAACAAAACCCATTTGTGTTCAATTATGCTCTAAATTCCTACCTGGCAAAGCTTTTAGCTGGTAGCCAGCACACAGATGAAACAGGCTAAGACAAAATGTAAAATAGCAGCTAATACTCTGAAGCAAACTTCATACATTCTGCCTGGATCTGACGGCTTCTACCCTGAACTAAGTAGTCCTAATTCCCCAATTCTACTCATAGGAGGAGCTAACCAACATCAGGATTTAACACAATAGGCAAAGCGAGCCATTGTTTGCATTTTTATCCTGTGATTCAGGAGCAGAATGCAGGAAAAGTCCCTTCAGGAGATCCAGATACCGGAATAGAATAGAGTGGAGTGGAGTGGAGTGGAATGGAATGGAATGGAATGGAATAGAATAGAATTTATTTGTCAAATGGATCAGGGCACACATGTCTCCAGTGTACATGCTCTGTACCTACCTACATATAATAGACAGGCCGTGATTACAATCGTAAGAGACATTCATAATCATAAAGTACATTCATCACGTCATATAGGAATTAGGCGTAATCCACAAAGCTAACCAGAAGTTTGGCTATTCCCGTCTGGTGGGTTTTTCACGGACTCTTAAAGAGGAGAGGACAGCCTCCATTTTTTGCCTTTGGCCTCTATGTTTTTCCTCTTTCTGAGGCTGGCTGAAAGAGAGGGACAAGCCAGGCCTCCAGCCAACAGCAACTGGCCTGGAATCTAGAGAATTTGGACAGCAAGTTCAGGCCCCTGGAGCTGGTTGCAATGCAGATTCTGTTTCATTTCATAGCCTGAGATCTGGACGGTGTGAATTTGCTCTGCGGAGGGTATCGATATGAGTTTCTGGGACCTGAGGGACAGCAAGTGTTGAGTTCACGGGTGACTAAGATCAACCTCTTTAGAAAACCATCATCCATTCTTTCTGCCTATTTATTTACTTCTTTGTACCCTACCTTTATTATTATTTACAAATAACCCAAAGCAGTGAATATACATAACAGAATAACAGAGTTGGAAGGGACCTGGGAGGTCTTCTAGTCCAACCCCCTGCTCAGGCAGGAAACCCTATACCATTTCAGACAAATGGCTATTTAATCTCTTCTTTAAAACTTCCAGTGTTGGAGCATACACAACTTCTGGAGGCAAGCAGTTCCACTGGTTAATTGTTCTGTCAGGAAATCTCTCCTTCGTTCTAGGTTCCATCCATGGTTTACTTGCCCTGAATAGCTCGACCCCCTCTTCCTTGTGGCAACCCCTGAGATGTTGGAGCACCGCTATCGTGTCACCCCTAGTCCTTCTTTTCATTAAACTAGACATACCCAATTCCAGCCACCATTCATTTCATTATAAGATTGATTACACTTCTAGTTCTTAGGGAAAGATGGTTTCAAGCACTAGAATTAGCCAACTTGGCCAATGGAGGTTGCTCGATAGTTCTGAAAAATTAAACACACGTTACAGCTTAGACACAACTTTATCTAAAAGCTTTAGCTCTGTTTAAGGTGATTAGAAGACTCTAAGCCCTTATATTGTGACAAGCTGTTTAACTGATCTATGGATTTAAGGTTGACTTAAGCAGCTTAAAACAGCTTCAGGGCTTGGACACAATTTAATATGCTAATATATCATCTTCTTCCCCCCCCCAAAAAAAACCCTCTCTAAAGTTTAGGAGGAGAAAGAAAAAACTCAAAGCAGGGGAAAATCTCAAGAACAAACAAACCCGGTGTGATCAAACCCATGTATTCATTAAACAAACGTGGATAGTTTACTGAGTAGTCCACAATTGGTTTGGTTCACACATAGCAGGCCACAACCAATCTAGGCTTATAGAGCAAAATAGCTATGTATGTGTTACACAAACCCAAGATCCAATTAAGCATAGCATGGCTGAGTAGTGCATAAACTCAATATACATTCAATGTACACACTACAACAACTTGCAGTCTGCTTGATAAGCGTATTCCCAAATGGCCATTTATGGCTTAGTGCAATGTATGAATATGAGGAGTGGGAAGGAGAATTATATGAAGATCCTGGATTCTAAAAAAAGAGAACAATATTATAGCATTGGGGTGGAGGTCTTTATCTGATTTACACTAATGTTTGCAAAAAGGAAATGTGTTCTAAAATTATGTCCAATGCCTGAAACAGCAAGCCACATATTTGTGTGGTTTTGAGACTTTCTAATTGTGAGCCTGTTGAAACTGGATGAACCAATGAAGTCTTTCCTTCACATTTCAATCCAGCTGTTTTTAATATCCAATGTAGCCTAAGCCATTTTGGGCACCTTTTGGGCACCAGGGACTAGTTCCATGGAGAAAGGTTTTTCCACAGACTGAAGACTGGCTGTGTTTTTGTGTGCTGCCTGTATCCCATGCATGGGGCTTGGTTTGTATGTGCGGCCTAGTTGCTGGCATACTGCAGCCCGGTGCCGGTCCAGGAACCGAGGGTTGGGGTCCCTGGTCTAAGCTATGGCAGAAAGAGAAGGAGAATTGGCCTACAAGGCTAATTGAATGAAACTGAGTTAATCACTATTTCTTAGCCTAATCTGTTTCACACGGCAAAGATGAAAGAGGAATTATGTACATCACCAAGATGAACTGTTGCTCTCCTCTTTTTGTTTAAAATATAATAAGAAGCTATTATTTATATTAAATCTTCTCATCCATACGGGCAATTCAAGCTCTTTGAATTGGCACCGTATTAAAAATGCTAGACATCTATAATGTAATTTAAGAAACTCGATTAGTAAGGATTAGTTTTCAAACTTTTAGAATTACATTCTGATTATAGTGTGAAGAAAGGCCAGCCTGTCATTTTCTCTGCATAACGAGGGAAACTCAATATCTGTGATCAAATGATAGCCACTACACAGCAGCTTTTTAAAAACAGAACCAAAATCAGAATTTATTTTTGCCAAGTGTGCCTGGACACACAAGGAATTTGTCTCCGGGGTCTATGCTCTATGCCTACAAACCTACAATAGACAAACTGTGATTACAATCACAAGATACATCCATAATCATAAAGCACATTCATCTTGTCATGCACATATGATCTGCAATCAGCAAACCGCGATCTTAATCATGACTACAATCACAATCATAAAGTACATTCATCACATCGTCATGTTATAAAGTACAATCATCATGTCACAAAACGCATTTCATCATGCCGTAGGATACATACAATAGGAATATGTGGGGTTTGCTTTGCTTCCTATTAACTTGGGCATAGAGGTCACCATTCAGATGTTCCCCCACCAAAAGAAGTTTGGATCAAAGCCAATCCACTTCCATTAACCCAAATGGATTTTTGTATTAATGTAAATGTGAGAAGGTATATTAAAAGCAAACCCAACCCAGGCAGCGCCAGTTGCATTTAGTGGTGAAGGCACCACGGTTGGAAACCAGGAAACAGTGTATGGCTAGTCCCACGTTAAGCATGAAAGCCAGTTGAATGACTTTGGGCCAAACCCTCTTCTCTCAGCCCAATCCACCTCACACGACTGCTGTTGTGGGGAAAATAGAAAGAGGAACAAGCATTAAGCATGTTTTCTGTCTTGAGTTATTGATAAAAATAGTAGAGGCAGATTTAAACATCTGAAATATAGCCTTTCAAAGGTTACGTGAAGAAAGTCTTTTATCACCACCAGTATTTTTTTTAGAACTAACTGGTTGACAAGACCTCCCATCCGGACAAGAATTTATAATATAGCTTTCCCCAATCTCATGACACTTTTTCAGAAACAATTTCCAGCATTTTCCAGCTTATTTAGGCATTGCTAAGAATACCATGAGTTAAAAAAGCCCATCTGGTTGGAAAGAGTCCAAGATGGTGGAGTTGTCTAGAGTTTTCTCATTTTTTTTTTTAGTACACAGGGGGGGGGACCTGCTTCAAAAACCTTTGAAAACCACCTAAGAAAACTTTTTCTCCTACAAATGAAAACAATCACATAAAATACATATATACACACATATATTACGCACAAACATATCCATCCATTCATCCATCTATTTTTATTATCTATCTATCTATCTATCTATCTATCTATCTATCTATCTATCTATCTATCTATCTATCTATCTATCTAT
>JANHFO010004215.1:141653-153290 GCA_032468095.1 Pareas carinatus
TACTATCAGGCTTAATTTAATTCTTTTAATAATATTTTAAATTGTGTATGTTTTTATGTATTTTAAAGTGCCTGTAAACTGCCCTGAGTCCTTCGGGAGAAGGGCGGGATATAAATTAAATAAATAAATAAATGGTGGATATGGTATTCCTTTAGAGAAAACTTATAGAATGCAGAAAGTACAAAATATTAGAGATCCAGTTTGGTGTAGTGGTTAAAGGCACTGGGCTTAAAAATCAGGAGACTAAGATCTATTCCTGCTTTAGGCATAAAACCTGACTGGGTGACTTTGTAGTAGATTCTCTCAGCCCTAGGAAAAAATTATAATCCACTTCCTAAAAATACTGCCAAGAAAGCGATAAAGAGTAAGCCTCATATTCATGACTGGTGTCCCTGATTTTTTAAGAAAAGTAATAATGGGAAATTATTTGCTAATTTAATCAGGGAAACAGCATAGGAAAGTACTTAATGGTTTCCTCATTAAATATTTTTTCTGATTTAAATCATCCTCACTGCTATTTTCTTTTTAATGGAAATGGATCAAGCAGCAACTCAAGAGAAGGTAGATCTAGAAAATATTAGCATTCAACCTTGTGACTTCCCCACCACATTAGTTCAACTGTACACGTTAAATGACGACTGCTGCTCATCATATATTTAAAAATCAGTACTATATTTAGTAATCAGTTATAGATCCCTGAGCAAACTTATACATGTTAAGAATGTCTTTATTTTTAAGTGTCTCAGATTCAAGGTGTCTTAATTTCTTTATTTGTTAATATTAAATAGCTTGGTTCATTCAAGCGCTGATAAATCACAGTCCAAGAAAGCTAATTTGCATTTATGTTTCAAAACAGGTAAGTGATACATTTTATGCCAGAATAGTGCAGAGACCTTGGTTTGAATTTTTTTTAAAAAAATCAAAAGCGCTGCAAATATATTGATTTTTACATCACTAAACCCTTGAAAATGCATAGACGTATCCTCCCTAAATGTGTAAAACAGATTATGTTGGCAGTTCTAGGTCCCCTTTAGTTTTTCACTCATAAATTATTATCATAATTTATCAATTGCAGCTTATATGTATATTGAGAGCCCTATGCACCAGAGACAAATTTCTTGAGTGTCCAATCACACTTGACCAATAAAGAATTCTATTCTATTCTATGAAATTCTATTCTATGAAATTCATTCACTGAATAATTCTGTTTTCCTTTAGCAAATGGTCCATAGCTAATCTTTAAAGGAGTAACATTTGACGTTCAAAATGTTTCCTAAATGTGATCCTATACATGCAAGAGCAGACAGATGTTAGTTTGTAAACTTTTATTCTGGTAGGGCCAATGTACCAGTATAGCAAACTAACACTTTGCTACTCGATTAACTGGGCAGATATCCAACTAAGACAGAACTGAGTAATTTATTCATATTTATTCCTACTGGATTCAGTGCTACTTGCTTTCCGATTTTCATCGCCCTCCCTTAACAATATGCATGTTCATGCATGCGTAGAAAGTAAGGCCTTGGGACATAGAGAAAATATATTCTTCAAACAATATCTTCCTCATCCGGTTAAATATAACAGTATGAATAAGATGCAGACGCACATAAATTTTCTGTTAAGATGGAGATTTTATGCAGAGCTAGTTGTAGACCATACGGACTTTAACATTTTTCTTAAATGTTTACCATGCATAAAGATAGGTATTTCAAGTGCTTTGCTTCATAAAACTCTCAACCCTTGGAAAGACATAACGGCAGCTCACTTCCAAAATACTTTGCCAAGAAAACTACAGGCAGTTGCCAGAAGTCAATGCTGACAAAGTGACACACCCACGCATACCTATGCACACTCACGCACACAAGAAGGATGTAAGAAATTGATGAGTCCTTCTAATTATACTGCTCCGACCCAGAACAGGTTTCATGGCTTTGAATTCTCTACTAGATTGACCACTCGACGGTGGATTCATTAAAAACAAATAGCTATGAAAATCACAGTTCTGGTCAGCCTCACAGCCAAAGAAAGATTGAAGGGCAAGAAAATAGGTTTTGACACTGGATAGAAGGGAGCAGGAACTACAAAGGAAACTGGCAGAGCCAATTGGAGCCACAGGTGTGGTGGCCCAGAATAAAGCATTTCTAGCCTCTTCCCGAAGTCTTCCCATTGCATCATCATGCCCTACATTGTATACAGGTAAAGGGGAAACTTACCTTCCAGACTGAGCACCTAAACTCCTCTTCAGCTGTGAGTTATACGTCAAGGCAGCCCACTCATGGAAAAGAGCTACTTGTAATATATTACTACGCCGAGTCCTGTTCTGTTCAATTCAGTCCTGCTTTATTTTAATGTTTAACTTTTGTACTGGTCTGTGACTGTAATAAAGATTGATTGATATTGATGCATTGATGGATGGATTGATTGATGGATGGATTGATTGATTGATTGATTGCAAGTGGGCCAACCTTGAACCAGGGCAAAGAGAATGTCCTGAGTCATCTGCCACATTGTCCCTTGGCTCCAAGCATGTGAATTTTAGTCAAGTTATTCAAGAAGTCTCTCTTCATTTAGATTTGTTAAATTTGGCTGCATTGTATACTGTATATATCTTGTAAAAAAAATACTGGGGTTAGAAATAAAGCAAATTGAGATCAGAATTAGAATCTGAATTTATTTTGCCAAGTGTGTCAGGACACACAAGGAATTTGTCTCCGATGTACATGCTCAGTACCTACATACATACAATAAACAACTGTGATTGCAATCAAAGATACATTCATAATCATTTGTATATACAAGCAAAACCATTGTATATAAAAGCATAATAATTGTATATATATATATAAGCATAATCATTGTATATATAAGCATAATCATTTGTATATATAAGCATAAGACACATTCATAGTCTTAAAGTACATTAATCTTGTCTAAGTACATATAAGTTGCAATCGACAAACCGCAATCTTAATCATGAATACAATCACAGTCATAAGCACACAATTAACATAAGATAATGTATATTGAAAAAAAATAGTTTTAATGAAATAGGCCAGATGTTTTAATTTGGATGCCCTTTGTTTTAGCAGGAAAGCATCATTCTGTGGTTAATTAAAACTAGTATATAACTGAGGCACATGTCCCACGCAGAGATTAAAATACCTTGTGCAGCTTGCTTTCTTCCCACAATGGGGAAATGCTCTCTTTCTTTCAATAGGCCTTTAGACAAGAGGACAAGATATAAGAAATGGAGCAATTACACATCTTGAGCATTTTTAAAGATTTTTAGAAGGCCCACTTATGCCCACTCTGTTGAGGTAAAAGGGGGGGCAAAAATTCCCCCATTCGATAGACCGTTTGTCCTTCTGCTGCTCTGATAACATTTTGAAAGAAACAAAACCCGGTAGATATCTAAGTAAATACTTTTATTCAAAACAAACAAAGTAAACATAACTAGGCTTAGATAAAAGACTACATCTTTGGAAGAGCGCTGGAGGAAGGGTGTTCCTCCGATGGCGTCTCGAAGAAGAGAGAAAAGAAAGGAATGGAATGTGAGATAGGCTTGCGCAGTAAAACTATAAATCACAAGGTCTATGACAAATCAAAACAATCCTGACGTTACAGTGTTAGTGAACATAGACTAATAAATCACAAGAGATGTGTAGCTTAGCTGGCAACAGTTTAACAGCATGACACATTCCTCTATCCAGGGACCGCCAGGTGTCACAAAAAATGGTACTTGGTTGCCTCATCACATGATTTAGCCTCCACCCCCCTATGCTGCTCTTCTCTGCACACTTTCTAGGTGGGTCTCGGCGTCCTTTCAGGATCAACTGCTCCATTTCTGGGCTTCTCTTATTTTTTTATTTTTATTTTTCATTTTGCAAAAGTAGTATTTCCTTTTAATCACTTCCCTTGGGAATGAACGGGAAACCTAGAAAGCCTGAGAAGCTGTGGGTTTGTCACCAAGAAGGCAGCATAATGATCTCACTGCTTAAATAATGCAAGATCACAGTCCCCGGTGACGCTTTCTGCAAAAAAAAACCTCCCTTCTCTTTTGAAAAAAAAAAATCCAGAAAGCAAATTGCAGTTCGGCAAATTGAAATGGTTACTGAAGGAAGTGCAGCAGGGAGCCTTCCTCTCTTCGGTATCTTTGATGGATGCCTTTGATGGATGTCTTCACGTGTACATGCCTAGGTCTCCTCATAAGCAAATGAGGTCAAAAACGCCCCACGGAGACAGCTCCGAAGCAGGAAGGAAGAGATGCTGCCATAAATGCACAATATAGAATAGAACATCTCTTTGGCTTAAAAGAGGATCGTAATAAAAATGGGAAATGAGTTGCCCATCAACAACTAACCCCTTGATCAAAGCGTGATCGGAATTAGGAGGGCGGACAAGGGAAGATTTTATTATTTATTTATTATTTAGACTTATATACCGCTTCACAGTGCTTTACAGCACTCTCTAAGCAGTTTACACAGTCAGCATATGGCCCCCAACAATCTGGGTCCTTATTTGGAAGGACGGAAGGCTGAGTCAACCTTGAGCCGGTGAGAATCGAACTGCTGAACTTTGGATGGCTGATGGCAGACGGCAGTTAGCAGAAATAGCCTGCAGTGCCGCTTTTAACCACTGCGCCATCCTGGCTCATCTAAGATGATATGGTCTTCGCTCTCTCTGCAACTGGGGTCCCCAACCCCTGGTCCACGGACCGACACCGATTTGCAGCATGCCGGCAACCGGGCCGCACAAACAAGCCGAGCCACTTTGGCGGGATGCAGGCGACACACAAAACCACGCCCCTCACCCCGGTCCATGGAAAAACCATGGAACCGTTCTCCCATGCCCAAAAGGTTGGGGCCCACTGCTCTGCAATACTGAGGAGGCTGGGAGGACGCCACCTTGGATGACCCTCTCATCTGGCTCACTTCCTGTTGTCAAGATCAGTAGAAGGCTCGTGAGTGCTTAAAGAACCTCAGAGATTTTCCAGAGCCCTCTCACGGCACGGTCAGGTCTACCTCCGATGTCTACTTCCCAGTGTCTTTTTTGGAAAGCGTGCAGAAAATAGAAACGGAGATGATTAGGGGACTGCAGGCTAAAACGTATGAAGACCGGTTGCAGGAATTGGGTACGCCTAGTCTAGTGAAAAGAAGGACTAGGGGAGACATGATAGCGGTGTTCCAGTATCTCAGGGGCTGCCACAAAGAAGAGGGAGTCAAGCTATTCTCCAAGGCACCTGAAGGAAGAACGAGAAGCAAAGGATGGAAACTCACCAAGGAGAGAAGCAACCTAGGAGGAATTTCCTGACTGTGAGAACAATTCACCAGTGGAATGGCTTCCCCTTCAGAAGTTCTGAGTGTTCCATCATTGGAGGCTTTTAAGAAGAGACCGAACAGCCATTTTTCTGGAATGGCTTCCTGCTTGAGCTAGAAGACCTCCAAGGTCCCCTCACAACTCTGTGATTGTGTCATGGAATGTGTCTTCAAATGTGCTTGATGCTCACCGGCAATCCTCTTTACTTCTTTTGGCTCAGAAGATGGAGGACACTCTTTCTACCCCATCCCATAAAAGAATATCAGACTTTCAAACTCAGCCAATAGCCATACAGGTCTGGAGCTGATGCTAAACTTGTGTAAAGATGTTGGCCAGATGTAATCTTCAAAGTATAAAGTTTGAATATAACCAGAAGTTCTACTCGTGTTCAGAAGCTCACAACTGTTCCTTGTTCCACCCTTAAATAGCTCAGTCCACAAATAGCAACCAAATTTCCAGAAATAAAAATCCCCAACTAGCACCCTAACATTTATGAAATGGTGTTATTCATTTTAGCAAAACCATATTTCCCAGCAGTGGTGAACAGTTTGGCAATTTCGTATCATAAAAGCTTGCATCGTGGCTTGGCAAAGACCCGACGGTTAGATCTGACAGCAAAATCCTGGTCTCGGAATTTCATGACCACGATGGAGGAGGGGGGAAAAAAAGCAGAAAAGAGAGAAAGAGGGAGAGAGATGGAGATGCACACCTGGGAATCTTTTGTGGGCCATCTCGGCCAGATGGCCTGATGTTGCGGCTTCACAGATGTTAGAATTTTGGCTCTATGAATGTTGATTCATAGCCCTAAAAACAGAAGCAGTGACACGCAGAACGTCTGGAGAAAATGCTAGGCTGGCGTGGTTTCTTTAAAACTAATTTCTGTTCTTTCCTTACCTAGATCAGAATAACAGAATAGCAAAGTTGGAAGGGAAAATAGAACAGAATAGGATAGGATAGGATAGGATAGGATAGGATGACATGGCATATAATAGAATAGAATGGAGAAGAGTAGAGTAGCGTAGCGTAGCGTAGCATAGCATAGCATAGCATTGAATAGCCTAGAATAGAACAGAACAGAACAGAATAGAGCAGAATGGTGTAGAGTAGAGTAGAGTAGAGTAGAATGGAACAGAGTAGAGTAGAGTGGAGTAGCGTAGCATAGTATAGCATAGCCTAGAATAGCTTAGAATAGCCTAGAATAGCCTAGAATAGCCTAGAGTAGAACAGAATGGAGCAGAATGGAGTAGATTAGACTAGAGTAGAGCAGAGTAGAGTAGAGAAGAGTAGAATGGAACAGAGTAGAGTAGAGTAGAGTGGAGTAGTGTAGCATAGCATAGCATAGCATAGCATAGCATAGAACAGAACAGAACAGAACAGAATAGAATGGAGCAGAACGGAGTAGAGAAGAGATAGAATGGAGTGGAGTGGAGTGGAATAGAATGAAATAGAATAATAGGGTTGGAAGGGGCCTTGGAGGTCTTCTAGTCCAACCCCCTGCTCGAGCAGGAGACCCCATACTATTCCAGATAAATGACTGTCCAATCTCTTCTTAAAAGTCTCCAGTGATGGAGCAACCGCAACTTCTGAAGGCCACTTCTGTCCCACTGATTCATACATTGTCCTCCCTGTCAGGAAAATTCTCCTTATTTCTAGGGTTGCTTCTCTCCTTGGTTAGTTTTCATCCATCGCTTTTTGCTCTGCCTTGAAGGGCTTTGGAGAAGGGCTTGACTCCCTCTTCTCTGGGGCAGCCTCTCAAATGTTGGAAGACGGCCATCATGTCCCCCCCCCAGTCCTTCAAAACAGCCATCTTTTTTTGTTGTAGCTTTTGCCAAAATTACATCCGCATCCCCACAAAGGGCTGTGCATTTGTATCCTGGAAAATAAAACGTGGAAGACAGTTTCATCTTACATCCCAGGCCAAGTATAAAAAGGCCACCATCACACAACGCAATGTGGCCAGATCTCAGTTTGATATTCCCACCCGATGAGGCCACTTTTGACAGCCGTCCAAGGCAGAGCGTTCTCCATGGCAACTCCCAAATTCTGGAACTTTCTGCCAGGCCTAGGCTAATTCCATTTTGATTGCCCATCTGCGAGAGGCAAACATGCTTCATTTAAATGAGCATTTAGTGTTTTTTAATTTGAACCAGGCCCTGAAATAGGTTGCAGTTGGAGGATGGGACATATTTCTTTGATTATCAACAGGGGGTATTAAATGGAGCTTCTCTTTTGTGTCGCAGTTGTGCTTGTGTTTGCGTTTCACCAGTTGTCAAATGGCTGGAGCACAATTTGGAGCAGAAAGGTTGCATTTCAGCGTCTCAAACAGCAGGATGTTTTCCTTTGAAGGCAAGTGCTAACTTTAGATCGTTTCCCCACTCCACCCCCATAATCAGAATAGAGCTGGAAGGGGGCTTAGAAGGTCTTCTAGTCCAGCCCCCTGCTCAAGCAGGAGGCCATACACCATTTCAGACCGGCGGCTGTCCAGTCTCTTCTGGGGCGATGCTGGGGCAACTTGGCTCGCGTGCCAGCTGTGGCATAGGGTCTCCTGCCTGAGCAGGGATATTGATCTAGAAGACCTCCAAGGAGGTCCCTTCCAGCTCTGCTCTTCTGTTAAGTCCGTCGATTCTGGGCAGTCGAAGCACCTCAAAAGAGACTCAACGTTGATTTAATTCTTGTTGATCCCAACAGGGCCCACTGTGCCCGCTGAATGCAGCCTCAACCTCGTCTGACCTGTCCCATTTTCCGGAGAGCAGCAAATTGGGTAGAAGATGAGGCGCACCAGAGTTTAACTGTTTGACAACAGCTTTCTGCTAAGTGACAATACTCTTCTGTGCCATTCTAGCTCTCTGCAACATCGTATAACACTCCCCCCCCGCCCCGAATTAAAGGGTAATTGCTTGTCTTGGCTTCCAGAAAGCTTTCAGGGGATCCTGCTGTGCTCTTAGACCTTGCCAACGGTTCTTCAATTCTGGGCTTTGCCGCGAAAGAAGCCGGCGTCCACGTCTGCCCTGCAAGATATTGTTAGGTTAATATAATGCACTTCTATCTGCTCCCGAACAGAACAAAGTCCAAAAAGATTTAGAGAGGTTATTACTAAATAAATGCCGACTTTCTACCTGTTGGAGCAAACTGTGTCCTTGAAAGGTGTTTGGTGCCTCCATTTCAAGTGAGTACGGATTTGGCTGGTGGGATAGAAGAAGCTTCCATGCCACAGAACTTTAAATCACCTTTAAATCAGACGTGGAAAGCGATGAAGAGTGAAGTTAATTAAAAACAACGAAGTGAAATCGCTACTATAACTTCAGAGGCCTAATTCTTGGATCTCAAAATTTTGGAAAATCTAACTTGAGATTATCAATTCTTCTATCTCAAAGTCTCTTTCGGTGGGGCAGTGATTAGAATGCAGCATTGCAGGCTAATTCTGCACACCGCCAGCAGTTCGATCCTGACTGGCACAAGATTGACTCAGCCTTCCATCCTTCTAAGGTTTGTAAAACGAGGACTGCATTGTTGGGGGGGGCAATAAGCTGACTGTAAACCAAGTAAAAATAGTATGAGGAAGTATATAAGTCTAAGTACTATCGCTACCCTGTTTCCCCGAAAGTAAGACATCCTCCGAAAATAAGACCTACTTACAGTTTTACCCCTCACTGAAATATAAGGCCTCCCCCGAACTTAAGACCTTCCCGATAATAAGGCATCGGACTTCCGGTTCTGGGCGGCCTCGGTGGAAAAATGAGACATCCCCTGAAAATAAGACCTAGGGCATCTTTGGGTGCAAAAGTTAATATAAGACAGTGTCTTATTTTCGGGGAAACATGGTATAAACAATTGTTTATTTTTTTAAATTGAAAATAAAATGCTTATAATGAAAAAAATATTTAAGACCTCCCCCCTCAAAAAAGCATGTTATTTTTCCTACTTTTATAGAGGTAATGCATACTTCTTGATAGTGATTCTTCTAATTAATGACTTTTGACTTTAATCTACTTGAGTACAAATAAACGTTTGGGGTATTAGAACATAAGTTAACAATTGGTTTCCTCTGAAATGAGGACTTGTTGCTCAGGGAGATATTTATTTAGTTTTCTTGAGGACAATATGGCAGTGATTTGGCATTACTTTCATCTGGAATGTCTCTTAAACTTTCCAGTTTAGTGTAGAATCCTGGGTCTTCCTGTGATCTATGTAAAATCTACAGTTCACATTGCTATTGCTTTTTTGAGTTTGAGTTTTTGAGTTTAGTTAAATGCTGCCATAATTCTATACCCTTTGAATAACAGTCATGAGGGATGCTGTAGATCAGAGGTCCTCAACTTCTGGTCTGTGGACCAGCGCCAGCCGCTGGCATGCCAGCGACTGGATTGTGCAAACAAGCCAAGCCTAATTGGTGGGATGCAGGCAACATGGAAAACCACACACCCCTCTTGTCCACATAAAAAACTTGCTTCATGGAACCAGTCCCTGGTGCCCAAAAGGTTGGGGGTCACTGCTGTAGATTAATGATAATTCCAGATCAATTAATCCTACTTCAGACACATTATGTGAGGAAACGGCTCCTTTGAGAAGTCATTAATGCTGAGAAAGGTGGAAAGAAATAGAAGCTGAGAAGGTGGGTGAACTTGGTTGTAGTAGCAATGACTAACTTGAAAGACTAGATTAGAGGCAAATTGTCAGGGAGAAATTCTATGTTGTTGTTAGGAGTTGAGAACACTTGATGGCATATGATCAATCAATTTTAGTTATAGACTTTTCTTTTCTAATACCTGCTAATCTGGAACTATGAAGGAGCAGCTCAGATGGAAATCGTTTTTATTTTTAAAAAATCCTGTGAAATAAGCTTATCTTCTTCAACACCACCACCCGCAAAGCAATTATAGACAAATCCGGGAAAATGCAACTTGAATATTTTGAAGATGGTTATGACAATCTAAGACCTTTTAATATCAACAGCAGAGTGTCCAAAAGTAATTAACTATGTATATGGCCATGTGTGTGGATTCTTTTTTTTTTAAAAAAAGCTAATTAATAGTATCATGGCATTTGTTTAAAACATTACTTCTCCAGAAGCTCTTTAATTACAATATGCTTTTTATGTTGGCTGAGTTCATTTATATAGGGAATATGATAATTAATTATCACAATTAAGGCACCTGAATATATCACGCCAAGAATTTCTTGGAACTTGATCCATGTCATTGTCTTGTCTGTGACAGTTTGGTTCTCCATCAGATGTTATCATCCAGCTTCCTAATCATTAGGAAATGCTTTGCTAATTAGCACAAGAAATCCATTATGCATCTGAATCAAGCGCTATTATCTTGAACAGTGAAATACTTTCAAGCTTTACAGTAATGGGGCAGAAATATGTTATATGGCTCATACACATTTCATAAATCTCAACATTGCTATTTATTTCCTTCCCTCATTTTATCCTCTACGGCCACATGATTAGTACACCATTTTCAGGTCACTTAATTGCTTTTCTCCTTCCTGTTTAACAATTTAATTATACAACACGGGTGGAAGCACTTGCATGAGGTTCTTATAGTTAGACCCGATTGGTATTTAATGGGAAAGTATTAGGGCTGTAGGCTAGACTGGAAGTTGAAGAACATTCTGGAAGAAGGGAATAGCAAACCATTTCTGAATTTATCTCAAAAAAGCTAGACAAACTCCATGAATTCTTGAGGAGCTGAGTTTAATTTGAAAAAATACTTCAGCTTTAGATCATGGTCCTGAAAGTACAACCCAATTTCCCTTTTAAATAAATAAGCATAGAGCCAGAAACACCTACACACATATACATGTGATGGGTTGCTCAACCTTAGCATATTGATTTTGCTTTGCTTATTTATTTTTAACCTCAGCTCAGAAAACAGAACGTGAAGGAAGATAAGTGGTAGCAGAAGTTGGTTTAAGATGGGACTTGGGACTTAGCTTTCTTTGCAAAAAGCTGCATATATTTTTCTTCAGTAAATAGATTGGGTTTTACCTGTGACCAGCCAATAACTGAAAAATTACTAAACTGCATATGTCATGTGCAATTCAAATTGATTGGTCAGTTCAATCTACATATGTGGAAAACCAAATATCTGAATCACTTGGAGTGACATCAAACAGACCTCCCATTCAATTCAATCATTCCAATCAATTTGGTCTCTAAATGGGAGATAATAACTTTTTAATTTTTAATCTGGATATCATTTTACTGCTTCCCCTATAATCAGGCATTATTTAATGTTTCTATTATGCTTTTAGTTATATGTTTGTACTGTGTTTTTATTGCCTGTAAGCTGCCCCGAGTTCTTCGGGAGAGGG
>JANHFO010004215.1:179294-189872 GCA_032468095.1 Pareas carinatus
CACCGAGGCCGCCCAGAACTGGAAGTCTGAGGCCTTATTATCGGGGAGGTCTTATTTTCGGGGGATGCCTTATATTTATCTTTGAAATACTTGAGTGAATGTAGTATTGAAGGTTCTGACTTGGTGCTATCTAACTGATAATTGTGCTTTTATGAGTATCTCTGTATGTGCATCTTGGTTTATGCTTGGCAAGCAATATGTTTTTGATTGTTTTAACAGCTGTTTCCAAATGATGAACTGCCGTTCTTTTTTTTACCTGCAGCCAAACAGTCATGATAGCTTGTGTCAGCCCTTCAGACAGAGACTTCATGGAAACGTTGAACACCTTAAAGTATGCAAACCGAGCAAGAAATATCAAGAATAAGGTGATGATTAATCAAGACAGGGCTAGTCAACAGATCAGTGCTCTGCGAAGTGAGATAACTCGATTGCAATTGGAACTCATGGAATATAAAACGGTAAATTTTATTGAGATCTGTTCCTTTTTTTAAAAAAAAACAAGCATATTTATGATGATTATCTTTACTGTAATGTAAAGTGAATAATTACACTTTGAAACTCCCCACTTGTTCCCCTCCCTCTCCCTCAAGTGGCAGAGTGAGTTGCTTAAGGACTGGCAGACAGGTATTACGTGTTTAGCCAGTGCATTCCATTGCAGCTTTTACCTTTGAATTCAAGGTCATCTTCACGATTCTGATTCATACATGTTCCCATCTGTTAAAAAACCCAAGCTGCAATAAAGGAAAGAAAGTTTACAATTCACAGCTATGAGAAATAAAAGTGCAGATAGATAAGTCTGCATTTAGCAGCTGCTTTGTTTAGAGACCATTTTGCTTTCAGGTCTGTAAATCGAAGTCATACATCTTGAAGTTGCCTAGGCTGAAAAACACTAAACTGTAAAATTTTTCATGTTTTCTGTACACCGCCCTGAGTCCTTCGGGAGAAGGGCGGTATATAAATCTAAATAAATAAATAAATAAATAAAAAAGAGGAGAGAGAGGAGAGGGGTGAGAAAAGAGGAAGGAGAGAGAGGTAGGAAAGGAGGAGGAGGAGGAGGAGGAGGAGGCAAATATGAAGCTATTAATGGTATGGAAGGATAACTGTTGTTCAGGTTATATATAGTGGATTGGGATTTTTTTGTTTTTTGATACCTGTTAGATGGTTGAATACTGTAATCTATAAATGACTGGCCCTTCATATTGAATGCAAATAAAAATAGAATAATTATTATGATAGTTATATAAATATATTAAAATATATAAGTATTTGAATAATAGTTGCATTAGCTAAGTATGTATAAAACTATAACTGCTTACTGTTAAAATGATTTACTAGATTTTTTTTTAATCTCTGCCATATTTGTTCTACTTTGCTAAAGGCTGTTTTTGTTATTAAGTAAAAAAGCAATAAATAAATAAAGCGTCCCCTCTCCCTATTCACTGCCTCCCCCTGCCCTCCTTCCAGGAGACCATCCCAACCGAAGGAGGGAAGGGTGGCCCTCGGGGGCCAGGCCCAGACACCGGTGCAAGAGAAGGTGCTGGCCACGCGCCCCGCTGAGCTCCGTTGATCACTTGTTCTCCTCCGAGGCGCAGCTGAGGCGGAGGTGGGTTGTGCGCGGGCGGCGGCCTAAAGGGCTGGGCCAGGAGGACAGGGCACCTGGCAAGACCCTCGGGGACGCCCCCGTCCAGCAGCCGGAGCGGCTGAAGGAACAAGCGGGCGCTGTGCGAGAGAACGGGGGGGGGGGGCGAGCGAGGCGTTGGGCGTGTGCGCGCGCGGTGTTTGGCTTTCTAGTTTTCCACCCCTTCTTCATTCCTGGGGTTTGAAGCGGCGCTCGCAACGAGCACTAACAGCATTCTTGGAAACGTCCTAAGCGTCTGACGCCGTCCCTCATCGACTGAAAGAAGAACTCTCTCTCTCTCTGTCTCTCTTTCGTTCTTCTCAACGGATCGGGACTTTCGTCTCTGGCTGGCGCGAGGCACAAGACGCCGGAGCGCAAAGAGTTGCGTTTTTGGAAGCGGCATCGCTTACTTCGAAGCTGTGGAAAGGTAAAAAAAAAATGGAAAAGCGAAAGTCCGGGACCGGGGTGGGAATAGCATCCGGCTACTCTGGACTAGCTCTAACCTCAAGGCTCTACTGTTTGTCCCACTTGTTCGCTGGTTACCTGTGGACCTCTCGGGGAGTGGGGCTTGCTCAACTTTTTCTTCTGACAACTCTTCTGCTTTTCCAAAACTAGCTTTTGCCTATGTTATGTATCTTTCTGCAGGAAGGTTTAATCTGAATATACATCCAAATGAATTTCTTGAGAACAGGTTGGACTGGGATTCCTATCATCCATGATCCCTTTGTTGGCAAAATGAAATTATGGGAGTTGAGTTTGGCTGGAGGATAGCTTTAATTATTTATTTATCATATCTATATAGAGTCTGCATCAACAGCTCTCTATTTTCTGCATTTCCTTACAGTATAATACTCTCAGGTGGTGTAATAATAGTAACAAAAATAATACTTCTTGGAAGCCCCTTAAAATAAAGGATATGTAAGCCATCCAATCCTTAGTGTTTCCAACTTGACATCATCCAATTATGTTGGATAGCTCCCACCATCCCAACATCACTAGCTGCCATACACCATGTTTACTGAGCAGGGCAGGAATAACAGTTCTTGGAAAGTAGCCAATGAGAAATTAAAAACATCCCAAGTATGGTGGGTTTGGGAAAAGAATACAAAAGAGAGAGAGAGGAAGGAGCAGAGATCACACTTCAAGGAACTTCAGAATGTCACACAGGCATCTCGTGAATTACTAAAGTCCAAAAAAACCTCACCTGTCTCTTGTTCTTCATAAATCCGAGCCTCTTTCTCATACAGGTATGAACTGAATATCAGGAAACCCGTCTGTTCCTTTTCAGGTCTTGAACTGTATTGCTGGAAGAGAACAGTGCTCTAGAAAAAAGATGCAACTGGTAACATGATCTTGAATGATGAACCTTCGGGAAGGATAGGAATTGTGAACATTCAGGAAATAATAATTTTGCATTCAAAAGGGTGGCTGGTTTTGCATAGTGAGTGGTGTTTCATAGAACCAAAAGCTGCATGAGCAACATTGGTCACCACTGCTGATTGTTGGCCACCATCACTGGACTGATGGGATAGCGGCATATGGAGAGACAGAAGTTGCCTGCTAAATATTATTTTCTTGGATTCAAAAGTTGAATGGAGAAAAAGTACATAAAATATAAACATAGAAACTAAGACATGTACATTTAACATGGTTTTAAGAAAAAACCACATACAAATCAAGGCAGTAAAGTTAGGACAGGAGTTTTCCAGGTTGGCTGGAAAATCTAGGAGTTACGAATAGAGAGCACCAATTGGGAGATCTAAATCCTCCATTTAAATTATAACATTTTAAAAGTGATTGGCTTGGGTTCAGCCATGTCCTAAAATGTTTGGGGTTATTCACAGTGTATCTGGCATATAGAAACTAAAAATGAAGAAAATGGTGTTATTATATTCAGCAAATGTACATGTATGGAGAAAGAAGCAGACAGTGGCTTCATGCAATATCTGAAATACCATCTAGCATTCAAAGAGACCTCTGTCCTTAGTTCAGTTTAGACACGTGTTAATTTTCTGGCTCTGATTAAAAAATAATAATAACAATAAACAGCAAAGTTACTATAAAGATGAAGAATTTGGAGAATAATGCTATATTTACTTACTATACATATGTTAAGAAATAAGCAATGATGAATATGAATAGAGGCAAACAAAGATAATTCCAAGAAATACAAATCATCTAGAAAAAGAGCTTCATTCCCAATATTATTAAATTTGTCATGGTTCCGAATCATCTCTTAGTGTATTGTTTTATTTACCCAGTGCATTAATTTGGCTAAATATTTGGAAAAACAGCAATTTAATGCACTGGATCAAATTGACATTAGTAGGCTATTATTTTTGATGGCAAGTATGTGAAAGACATTAAAAAAGTGGAATATATCCCCAGAATTCTTTTCCTGTGGGAGGGTACTATCTTTTGATGCAAATGTTGTCAGGTTGGCTGGACTTGGAACCAAGAGAGATTGTGACTGTACATTTAGTTGGTGAACCTGTGGAAAATCTGACCAAGAGGAAATGTGACTGTTATGGAACTGTTGCAGAGAAGGATAGGTTAACCTCTTACACTGCAAAATAGCTGAGAAATGCTAAGGAAATCAGTTGTTGTTGATTCATAAAGCCGAGAAATAAAAGATCTCCTGTGTAGGAAACCAAAGGCTTTAAAATATCAATGTTCTCTGATGAGACTGAACAGTGAAGTTCTGTCTTTAAAGAAGTTACAAACATTTGACAAGTTTTTAGGGAAGACCAAGAAAAAGCCATTCATTCCCTGGGAGTTATACAACCAGGCAAAAACTTGAATAATTTTGAAATAAGGGAGGTTGGTTGTAATAATATTGTAAAGTGTTGGGAAATCACTTAATCAGCTCACATCTATTTTTCCTGTTACAGGTGGTAAATGGTAATGAAACTACCAGTAGGTAAAGTTATAAGTGGAAGGGGTGTCTCTTTGTGGTGGGTCTCTTTGTGGTGGGTCTCAATGGAGGGAGCAGGAAGAGAACAGCACTGAAAGAAATGTCTGATTCCCAAAAAAGGAAAAGATCGAACCCTAAGCTGCCCCTAAACTCTTATGGTTCCTTAGCTACTGAGGTGTATACCATGCCACAACTGTGTTGGAGAATGGCAGTTCCATCCTATTCAATAATAACCCACCATGACTTGGTGAAACATTATAGGAATGAACAAGTCGGGAGGAGGAAAGTTCCAGTTGCTGAGTATGAGTAGAATGAAGCAGAAAATAATCCACCAAAGTCAAGAAGAATACTAAATTTTCTAAATATAAAAAAAATACACCGCCCTGGGTCTCTTCGGAGAGAAGGGCGGTATAGAAATATAAATATAAATAATAAAATCCTTAGAACAGAGGGGGAATAGAATTTTGGAGGTGTAACATGCAAAAATTTCAGATGGGATTGACTAGAATCCAAGATCATGATAAGTTGGAAGGCAAACTATTATAGTATATGTATAATTCTCAATATGTGAGAAAAAATCATGGGCTCTAATGAAAGAGCTTTATGTCTAATACCAAAAGTGGGAGTTGTGTTTGTTCCAGCTATGAATTCTGGATTGAAATGAAATAATATTCCAGAAAAAGCAGGGAAGTGAATATGAATACAGGAAATTCTGAATGAAATCTGGCTTTCCACTTACATCAGTTCGTATTATATTATTATGATTTAATGAATTTTAATAAAACAGATTTATAATTGCTAAAATTAATGCTCAGCAGAGGTACTGCTCAACATGATCCACATAGATTGAATTCTATTTTAGCACAGAAAAAAAACTGTTTGAATCAGAGATATTCTGCTTTGAGATTGGACAGGCTTTAATTGATCTGATTTCATCTTTCTTTGCAAACTTTCCAATAAATTCTACTTTGATAAAGAACCCAATATACAATTTTTGAATTAAAAGATTAAACAGGATAATCAGTTTAATTTAAATGAGAAAACTTAATCAGCTAACTTTTCTATATTTATTCTATTCAGTGTTTAAAGTTTTATCCATTAATTTATATATTTTCTCTATGGAAATAATGGTAAACAATTAAAATTTGAAACAAAGTGCATTAACAGCAATATTCTGCTTTTTATATATTTACACTTAATTTACATATGAGTAAGTTATATATGTTTAATGAAACATTCTCCCTATATGTTTTATTAGGAAGAAAATTCTAAACATTATTTATAATAAGATTATTATAAATTATTTATAATAAAACATTATTAATAAACATTATTTATAATAAGAGCCAGGATGGTGCAGTGGTTAAAAGCAGCACTGCAGGCTATTTCTGCTGACTGCCATCTGCCAGTAGCCATCAAAAGTTCAGCAGTTCGATTCTCACGGGCTCAAAGTTCACTCAGCCTTCCATCATTCCAAGGTGGGTATAATGAAGACCCAGATTGTTGGGGGCAATAGGCTGACTGTGTAAACTGCTTAGAGAGTGCTATAAAGCACTGTTAAGTGGTATATAAGTCTAAGTAATAAAAAGTTTTGATATATAATCACTCAGACTTTGTGCTTTAATTATGATCCAGTCCAGAAGAATCTAGTGGTGCCTTAACTGTGAACAATAACCCGCTCTATAAAAGCTAATGTAGCTGCTATTACAGAAATGTTTGAGCTGAACCTGCGTGACTGTGAAAAGTAATAGATCCATTATTTGTATGTACAGAAACCTCTTTTATCTGTCTAATATCTCTGTCTCTGCATGAAAGTGTAGGCTGTTTCTCCTGGTTACTAATAAACAGCTTTTACTTTGCATATCAAAAGCATTGTTAATGGCTGAGAACACAAGGAATCTTTGGTTTCTCCTGGATTGGAAATGAAGGCACCTGCTGGTCAAAGTGGAACTCCTGATGCATGGAACAAGAGCTTTTAAATAACAAACAGTTGGCTGCAAATGAGTTGGGGTTGACCTTCGCATCGCCAGCAGCGCAAGCCGCTTTGACTGATCTCTGAGAACAGTCCTTTTTTTTTCTCTTTTTAATAACACAAAATGACAAAAGACTTATTTGCTTCCATTAGGTTGACACTTTTAGAATTCTGAACTAGGGTGGTTCAGCAGCCATGCTTCTGCTAAAAAAAATGAGAAATTCTCTGCTGGGTGTGCATGCATGTGTGTCTTCAATGAAGCAACTTTATTGTATTTCTTTGTAAGCTGTAGTTATTATTTTTTGCAAATAACTCAAGACGACAAACGCATTCAACACATCTTCTTCCTCCTATTTCCCAAGGATGACCCTGTGAGGTGAGCTGGGCTGAGAGCAGAGCCGACTGAAGGGCTGTGCGAATGGCGCAACCACGGAAGTCCCTACACTTGCCAAAGACTCGCGGAGTTAATAAATAGGCCCCACCCCACACTTGCCAAGGCTCCACACTTGACACTTCGCACAGGGCCCCACTTATTCTTCAGTTGGCTCTGTCTGAGAGAGAGTGACTGGTCCAAGGTCACCCAGCTGGCTTTCATGGCTAAGGTGGGACTAGAACTTCCAGTCTTCTAGCCTGGTGCCTTAACCAGAGTAGTTCTCCAGACTCTGTCATATATACTGTATTACATCGATTATAAGACAAATGCATTTTGGTGTCTCTGTATTCATGCTGCGTCTTATATTCAAGGTGCCAGCAAGGGGAGAGGGGCTTCTCATTTTTTTTATTTCTAACTAATTTCTAAAATAAGGGTGTGTCTTAAAATCGGTGGTGTCTTATAATTGTTGTAATACAATATATATGTTGACAGGGTTCTAGTTGCTAATAAGACCTGAAGGAAGCAACTAATTCCAGAACCAAAAGCTACCTTTAAAGCCATTTCCTAGTAGTTAACTGTAATATTTCTAGCCTAGTGCTTGGACCAGCTAAAATAGAACCAATAGTCATGAAGGTAGTTTCTGAGAGCGACGTGGTGCACTAAGAGTACGGCAAGACACGAAAGACACCCTAGTCCACCACTGCGCCCAGCCCATCTTCAACTGTCTCGAGTTTTGTCCTGCCGTTGGAGTAAGATGGATTCTGGGATGAGAGAGTGAGGCTGACTACGCGCTCCTCTCTCTCTCACTTTAATCTAATTCATGCGCAAGTCCTGACATCTTTTGACATCAAACCAGAAATGTTTCCTTTTCCCAAAATATTAAAAAGGATGGGGGTCCAGTGCTTTATCATGCTGTGATCAATTTTAATAGTTTGAAATTATCCTGTTGTTTTAATTGTGCCTGGGATATTAGCAGAAATAATAAAGCAGTAGATAAGAACTTAATCTAGAAGTATTCAGGTCTGCACAAAAAGTAACGTATGAACATATTCAGTGCATAGCTAATAACCAACTAGGGAACAATAGCACTAGCACTTAAGAGTTATATACCACTTCATAGTGCTTTACAGCCTTAAGTGGTTTACGGAGTTCTCATTTTACCGACCTCGGAAGAACAGAAGGCTGAGTCAACCTTGAGCCGGTGAGAATCGAACTGCTGTCAGTCAGCAGAGTTAGCCTACAGTACTGCACTCCAACCAGTGCACCACCATGCCTTTTCAACTAACAGTTTAACTACGAAGCTGAAGAAAATTTCTTTCCAGCAACCCGTTCTAGATGCTAAGATTTTCACATTGGTTTTTATTTTGATAGGTGCAGATTCCTGTGTTGAGCAGGAATCTCACACCTCTTCACCTTTCCTCTTCTCACACCTCCTCCAAATGAAAAGTAGGTTAATAAATTCTGCAATTTTATTATTTTTGAAAAGAAAGTATAAAGTAAATTAAAGCATTGACTTGTAACCTGCAACATTACTAACTGCTAAGTAAAAATGTGCTATACCTATGGCTTGCTGGTATGGATAATGTCTATGATGCATCACTGAGGACTAGGGAGAGAAAAATTAACTACAATCCATATAAATGAGTCAAAATATGCACAAAATCTGATTGTTAGGACTGAAACATAAAATTAACATAAAATAAACTCTTGGAGTGTAGAAGATACACTTCATGCTAGAGGGTCTATTGTTGAAATTCATCCTGTTGATTTCAGTAGGGACAAAACTTTCTTAACTACTAGATATACAGTATGCAGAGCAATACTACTATGTTTTCTCAAAAAAAGACTGGGTCCTATATTAAAATTAATGCTCTAAAGGCTTATTTTCTCTAAATTAATGCTCTAAAGGCTTATTTTCCAGTTAAGTCTTATTTTTGAGGAAATATGCTACTCAATGCGTCCATCTGGCTGACGATATTAACTGGGGCTTAATTTGGGGGGTGGGGCTTATATTATGAGCATCTTGAAAAATCAGACTAGGGCTTATTTTCCGGTTACGTCTTATTTTCAGGGAAACAGAATAGTGTGTAGTTATTCTGAACCTTTTCCATCTACCCCCTTTCAGCTCTGGACTGCACAATATCTTAGTCTGGGTCTGGGAAAGTTTTGATCTGACTTTCTTTCATTTTGGCCAGTCTAGCATTTTTGTACCTGTGATTTTCAAGTGCTTCCTCCTGGGAACATAACATCTCCTTCAAGAAGGTTGCTGTTCAGTGTTTCCCCATGAGATTCAATCCCCAAAATCTCACAAATATGATAATTTAGGCAGTGTGGAGAATATGCCTACAGTGGGAATATTGATGCCCATGATACTGTGTTGATATGCACAATCCTGTGTGGAAGATAGAACAGCTGTGATAAGGATCTTGTCTCTCCAGTAAAGGTTGCCATGTTCTCATGAACAGTCAAAAAATAGCTATTTCATAGAAAACAAATTGGAATAAATATTAATAAGTACTTGTCCAGTCCCCCAGTGTGCTTCCTACCTATTCTTAGCTTGTTTTTATATACTTTTATGGGTAGGAAGATATACTTCTGTTGATAGTTCTAATTTTACGGTTTTATTATACTGTGAGTTAATATCTTGCATTGATTTGGGCATGGACCCTTTTTGGAACAATAAAGGAATGATTATAACTCTTATGATAAATCAAATGCACCAAGCACAATCTTGTATTAGCCCAAGATATAAGCCCCTACTAAATTTAATTAAACTTAGACCCAGGTACCTTTATATAGGATTGCATCTTCGTAGATGCTCCTACAATCTGCCTGCACAAGAAACTTCACATACAGTAGTCACATTGCCAGAGATGACTATTAAAATTAAGTACGGCATTTTTCCGTACTACACGCTGCATTAGCCATGTGAACAATTAAGCATCCTTAACTTCAGTTGCAGATGTGTCCTCATCATTCATAAGTCTGAATTTATTTCTTTTGAAAGTGCTGTAGCACACACACCCCTCAAAAAATATACCATGGTTTTCAGTTGTTTTTAAATCTATTACAGAGTATGTTTCTAGAATTATAAATCTGTTTTGTGTGCAAAACATGCCTAAAATAATTCTACTTTCACAACAAAATTTGTCTCTTTTTCTTTGCATGTAATACTGTTGTCATTCTCTGTTTACACAACAACGTGGAGTCAGATCTTCATGCACATTAAGTTCTTCCTAAGAACCTAGAATGTTGTAGGGTATTGGCACAATTTACGTGTGGATCCGAGCAGTGTGGCCTTTTGAACTGAAAGATGGAAATGTTGTCGGTGCACAGATTTCCTAAGGACTGTCCAAGATTTTTTGGTATGATATCCAGTGTGTCGATAACCACTGGAGGCTGGTTTATGCCATTATCTTTTAATTCCGATTTTCAGATTTTGATACTTGGCAATCTCCTCCAGTTCATTGTCTTTCTATTCTATTCTCTCCTGGTATTGCCACATCAGTTTCTTCTTTTCAGCCACAGTTGTATTTGCTATGCTAACTTGCTCATTTTTATTATTTACAAAGGCAATTCAGTAAAAAACACCTCATCCGTTTGGTTATCAATGACAGACACTCCCAGATACAGAACTTTTATTATACACATTAGAAAACTACAACATTACATTACTTTTTGACATAATCACCATTCAAATT
>JANHFO010004215.1:189972-201869 GCA_032468095.1 Pareas carinatus
ATTTTCAGAGGATGCCTTATATTCCTCCAAGAGGCAAAAATATAAGTAGGTCTTATTTTCGGAGGATGTCTTATTTTGGAGAAAACACAGTATTAGCATTGATGAGTGAAATGGGTGAACATGCCAAATCAATCATTCAGTTTCCATAGGTTGCCTCTCAACAGTGAGCATGAGCCAACCAAGTCAACTATGCGTCATCTTTGTTGACACTTAAAGGAAATTTTTTGACATGGCCTACAACTCAAGACCAGTTCACTTGAAAGGCCATATGATGAAAACTCAATTATTTCTACCAAGGATGCCCATAGTGTATGGTCAAAAAAAATAAACAAAGTTTTAATTATACCACTGTGGCTGCCATCTTTACTCCTTCATTTTTAACCATACCCTGTGAACGTCTCTGATATCTACATTGCCATGCAAAGGTCATCTCAAATGAACAGTAGTACTAGAAGGGCCATAATGAAATACATCAAAAATCTGTTTGACACTGAATGCTGTTTTACAGAACAGATACACATAATCTATCAGATACTATAATCAGATACACATGCACACAAATATTTTACTATTTCTCCACAGTACATCTCATTAAAAACAAAAATGCAATCTCCAAAGCTGGTCTTTTCAAATAACTAATCATTCTTCATTAATATTCATTGATGATTCATCTCCAATGAAATTGTTAAATTTCCTCTCAAATTTGCCTAAGTTAGTGGCCATACTACATCCTAAAGGGGTTTTCAGCCGGGTATTAGATCACTATGTACTAATGAAGCATGCAAAAGAAACCAGCATATGAGTTTAGATGACATTCAGGATAGGATTTGAAATTATTGTTGCAGAAGCCAATGTTTTTTCATCTCTTTCTTCTATCCTTCTTTCTCTTAAACTATTATACCTCCCTGCTATTACAACTGCCATTACAATTTGCTAAACACACGAGCCAGCATTCATATTATCACATGGTAATCACTTCCAGAAATGAATACACTAAATCAGTTGGCGCCTTGGCCAGTTACAATTAAAAAAAAATGGCAGCCTCACAATTTTAAGATGACATTGCTATGGCAAGCTAGTCATAATATGGCTGAGTTACTACCATAAGCAATGGATTTAAAGTATTATGAAAATATATGCTTTCTTAAGTGCTGTGAATTATACCAAATAATTCTGAACATCTCTTTTACTAGGCTAATGAATCAGAGGGAGCGGTTCCTCACATTATCTGCAATCAGCATAGAGAAAATGTATTTGGATATTCATATTTCCTGGATAAATAGCACCTATTCCCTAATTAAGTAGTGTCTGATTATATCATAGAGAAATGAAATGAAACATTTTTTTTAAAATGGCCTGACTTCGATGTAGGAGATTCAGATGGAACTGCAAAGTATAAGAAAGGAAAGCATGAAAAAAGTTTTTAAAAAGTTTTGACTTTAATGTTAGCATCTGCAATCAAGGAGAGAGGGGTTGATGGGGGAGGCGGTGTTCCATGTTGATAATCTATTTAACAGAACAAGCAAGCTCTTCATAAGGAGAAACAGGAAAAGATGAGCAATGAAAGTGCAGAAAGAGGAGTGTGATTCAAACCACAAGCTAGTTCATTTTGACATGGAATCATCCTGAACATCCCTTCAGATCTGGGACTGGGAACTTTAGATTCCCCATTCCACCTCCTAAAGCTACATTTTGAACCTTTATGTGCACTTTGATGTTCAATATCTCTTTTCGCTCCATATATTATTAATGTGCATGGATTAATGTGCATGAGTTAAACATCCTACAAATGCATCTTAATTCACTCATACATCAAGTAGTCACATCAAAAAAAATTGCAGGTTGTATCAATGGATACATTAATAACTGGCTGAGAAATGCCACTGGCAAGAAAAATACGAACAGGCAGAAGGATATCGAGTCCAAGTGCTAATTCCTGTGATCTTGCTTATCTTCCATATTGTTTTATGCTACCTTTAGATCTGTTTTAGGACCTCTGTTCTCAGCTGCTACTGGCAAAGGCATAATTGCTTTCTTTCTTTCCCACCACCAGTAGCAGTGGTACTATCAATAGAATTGTGGATGGGGGAATGAAATCAGTCTTTCTCTGACAGAGCAAAAGGATTCTTCAGGGATTCATTTGCCACATAGGTGAAGTATCACATGTAATGTCCTAAAGCAGAGTTTCTCAAGCAGAACAGTTTTAACATGTATGGACTTCAACTCCCAGAATTCCCCCAGCCAACAGTTTGGTAGCATTCTGGGAGATGAAGTTCACACATTTTAAAGTTGATGACGTTTGGGGGGGGAGCCCCAAAGTGATAAGGATGAAGGAATATAATCACTCTAAAGTTTAAAAGTATCTCTGTCTATCAGTATTTGACATGTTCTCTTTTTCCAATGTAGTGAAAGTAACACCTCTCACAAATATCCACATTCAAATATCCATATGTTCAAATACAGATGAAATATCAATGTCTACCTGGTCCTGCTTCATTCAGTTAGTTTTCTTAGCAACAATATAGATCTGCTGTCTTCCCCCAAGAGGGTGTTTTGAGATGCTTTCTGATTTTCTGAGGATCTTCTGCTTCCTTTTCTGAGATTGGCTAAGATTAGGAAATAATTTTTAAAAATATTGGTATAACTCTATGCTCCGTGTTATATTGTAGTATTATTATTTTTAGTGTTTATGCAAACATTTTAATCACTTAATAAGTACCAGAAAGTCTAAATTTTGGGGAAGTTGTTGCTATATAGCAGCAATAAGAGCCTGTTTCCAAGGTCCCTTTCAACTTTGTGATTCTGATATTCTGTTAAGAAAGAAAGGGAAAGGGAAAATATTCTTGATCACCTCTAACAACTAAGTAAGTATGATCCCCTTTCTCACTGCATTTCAATCAAATTTGAATTG
Organism: Pareas carinatus; assembly: GCA_032468095.1. Classification (NCBI taxonomy): domain Eukaryota; kingdom Metazoa; phylum Chordata; class Lepidosauria; order Squamata; family Pareidae; genus Pareas; species Pareas carinatus. The sequence continues at coordinate 192,884 of JANHFO010004215.1, forward strand.
ATCAAATTTGCTAGCACTGCTCCAAAGGAACTGAACATTGCATTTCTTTTATTTTCCATGAATCAAATTATCCTGATTTTTTCAACATCAATTCCATTTACTTTCATCTGAAAGCATAATCAAAAACGTTCATTAATTTGGTATAGGAGACCTAAAAAGGCAAAAAATTGAGATGGATCATGGCCAGACCCCTACGTTTCATGAAGCTATGGCCAGTTTGCATTGTATTGCATTATATTACATTGTGTTGCATTGCATTACATTGCATTGCAGACACACTGCCCATAAAGCAGGAGGGCTTATGCATTGGAGCTATGGTAATTTAAGTACGGTGGTAACTGTGCCGAACTACTGTGAAACAATTCAGGCAGTCAGCAAACAGGGCTAATTGCTAGTATGGGAGATATTATGGGTAATTTACTGCCCACTGAGGGATTGTACCTCGAAAGAAGGTCCCCTCCCCTTTCCTCAGGATAGACTATGCATGCTAATGCCCTGTTGCAATCATGTACTGAGAGGACATCTTGATATGCGTCCATAAACACACTTTCAGCATAAGACCTCATTCAAGATCCTCTGATAGTTGCAATGTTTTGAACTGTTGAATAACCACAGGACTGCAATTAGAGGATGCTGGTAAAAATGCCTGATTATCTTAGGTCGGTGGGTAGCAGAATAATAATAAAAAAGAGGAGATAATGACATGTCATAGAGCTTTCTCTTATCATTAATGACAAGCCGAAAGGGGTAAAAATATGCAGATTTTTTTAGTTATCTACAGACATAGGGTAAGCGAGAAGAATTCTAACAATATGGAATAAAGTTCATTGATAGACTTTCCAGCTTGGTAGGCAAATTGCAACACACATTTCATAAATTCGCATGTATAACTGTTTCACAATATACTAGGGCAATTTGGTTACCAATGACAGACACTCACAGATACAGAAATTTTATTATACACATTAGAAAACTACAACATTACATTACTTTTTGACATAATCACCATTCAAATTGAGGCACTTTTCATAATGTATTATGAAGGTTGAAATGCCTTCTGCAAAGAAAACTCCCTCCTGGGATTGAAGGAAGAAGAGGTGGCAGTTGCTTGGCACCAAATCTGGGCTATAGGGTGAGGATTAAAACCATCCCAACATTGAACTGGTCCAAAGGTTCTTGGGTGCATTGAGTGGTGTGCAGGCAAGCATTGCCATGAATCAACACCACACCAGAAGTCAGCATGCCTTGACATTTGCGTCACACCGTTTCAACGATGACCATGCGCTTCACAATGCTGTTCCAGGATGGCTTCATTCCCAGGAGGGAGATTTCTTTGCAGAAGGAATTTCAAAGCTTGTAAGACTTCATGACAAGGGCCTCAATTTGAATGGCGATGATGTCGAAAAGTCATGCAATGTCGTATTTTTCTAATGTGTATAATAAAAGTTCTGTATCTGGGAGTGTCTGTCATTGATAACCAAACGGATGTTTATTTCCAAATTGCCCTCTTATTTATGATAATTATCACCGTCATCATCATTATTGTGATAGTTGGAACTGGTGCTGGTTTATGCAGATTTTAAATGAGTCAGTCATAGACCATCCATCACTGTGAAATCTCTCACATACAGTTAGCCCTTGAATTTGTTACAGCTAAGGAGAAATTAACACTGATGGATGGCTGATCACTTAGTACTTTGGCAGACTTTACAATTTACCACAAGGTAGCTGTTCTATTCTTTACCTTCTGTCTGTCTCCTGCAAGGGGACAGTAAGATGTATGTATCAGGATGCACACCAAAAGAGGCAGGATCTGTCTAGCAATTTCTTTTCTTTTTTTTTAACAATTATGATTTTATCATCTTCGAAAACGTTACACTGAATGTCAAGTGTCCTGGGTAAAATGGATATTTTTTTCATCTTTCTATTTGTCAAAGGCAGCTGATAAACTTGGATTGCACGTTGGCTTCTGTGCTGCTATAAGAAAATGATGCCACCTTGCCAGATGAAAATTGATCTCTTCCACCTGTACCAGACATTTCTTTTTTCCACTTTGCTGTTTTGTGAAGTTACGAATGTTCAAGCTTCAGTTCTTCTATAATAACCTCATGGAGTGGAATCTTAATATCCACGGTCGCATTTGTTTCTTGTGCTTTCTTACAGAAAGACTCAAAGGAGGGACACTGATAGTGCATAATAACCACAAAGTATAGTATATAGGACATGCCAGATGGTTTTTAACAGAATAACAGAGTTGGAAGAGCCCTTCGAGGTCTTCTAGTCCAACCCACCACTCAAGCAGGGAACCCTACACCATTTCAGACTAATGGCTGTCCAATCTCTTCTTAAAAGCCTTCAGTGATGGAGCAGCCACAACTTCTGAAGGCAATTTGTTCCACTGATTAATCGTTCTGTCAGGAAATGTCTCCTTTAATTACTTTCCATCCATTGCTTCTTTTTTCAGGTGTTTTGGAGATTAGTAGACTACTAGGAGTAGACTAGTACTACTGCTCCATTCCTATAGTATTTCCATCTTTTTAAATGGGTATGTCTCGGTCTAGCTTCATTAATTTTCTTTCACTTTCATCTCTGATGTTTTAAAAGAAAAGTACAATGTGTTCTTCAGATCATTATATTTAGAACTAGACACAGATGGCCTATTGAGATTCTCCAATACATTTATAGACATAAATTAGATATATAATTTCTATGAAGTTCTTCAGCTTCCAATTTCTCAAGGGTGGGATTCTGCTAAGCAGTGCAGATAGTATCACTTCTAAAAAAAGGTAGTGAAATAAATTATTGTCTGTTCACATTCTTTCTACTTGATGTAAAGAAGGCAAATTGGGAAAATTATAGATTGTTATAGAAGACAGATAGGATATCTTCACATTTCCCTTTCCATTCCTGAGAATTTTACCTGAAATCTTTTGCACTTTTGAGAGAAAATTCAAAAACTGATCCAAGAACCGGTAGGAGGAAATTCCTGAACATTTATCTGGTCATCGCTAAATTAATTCTATAAATTACTTTGTACATACATAAAATATATACATACAGTGCAAATCTTTTTTGAATTATGATTTCTTAGGTAGTAAGTGTGTAATCTAATATGAAATCCAGCCACAGTCACACACCCATACACATACACACATAAAGACAATCTTTTAAGGCAGAAATGCATTTATCCCAAAGTATAATTTGAGTTCCGTGTTATCTTTCCTTCAGAAAATGTGTCACGATTCTAAAAAACCCAACAATTTAAACCTTTTCCATTGTTTGACTGTTGAATTGGACAACCCTGCCATTTTCTAACTAATGCTATGTATTGCTGTGCATAATAGGGTATAACAGAGTAGAATATTCAAGCTACATTTTTATTGAGAAAGTGCACATTCCTTTTATGATAAGTACAAAATCCAGGTAATATTCAGCCAGAATTAAAATCCCTACGACACTTGGATCCTGGTTTAAATGGAATTAGTCTGAAAGCTGTGGAAGATGGGACTACACACTGAGCTTGCAAAATTGATTCCGTTAATAGAGTTTTCCATCATCATAGAGGCTCAGACCAAATATGCTGTTTGTCGGTATCTCCCACTAACTTTTATTGAAATAAACAAAACACAGACTATCAGCATCTGGGGCATGAACTGATTGCAATGCCCAGATCCTATTATCTCTGATCTTTATTCAAGTTTAAATGTTTCCAAGTGTCCAATTACTTACACATCTTGGGACTAACTTTTGCTTTTTCATTTTTGCAAAAACACACAACAACACTGTGAATAGCTAAGCTGCAGGTTCTTTCTCCTTCTCTCCCTTTTCTCCTTGTCTCTCTTACTGGCTCCTATCATGGTCATCTAATGTTTGAAAGCTATTTTTTTTAAAAACAAAACAAAACAAAACTGCTGAGTCCATATTATGTTCACCTAATCAGAGAATACTTTTCAAAATTTACTCACACCTGGGAAATGGGCGCCGCAAAAGAGGTTTTGTTTATTTATTTTCCCTGGAAAAAATGCGTATAAAATATTGCTGTGGTATTGCAGTTTTAACACTATAGAGCAAAGCAAAAATGACAATTTTAAAATATAGATGGTAAGCCTTGTAATGAAAACAAATGGAGGTAAACTGGACCCTGGGGCAGAATTATATATGCATTACAGGACCACCGTGAGTTTCCAGTATATGATATGAAATTGCAAAATAGTGCCCCAGAGATAGAAGGCAATAACAATGGAGGCATTTATAGGCAACACTACAGGACACCTCTGGAAACTGCATTTCATTATAATCTGCACCAGTGATGCAGTTATGAAGACTCGGGCTTGACCCTAACAAGTAATCACCAACCTGGTAAAAATTCACCAGATGATTTTGAATAATATTAGATTCCTGGTGGTGTTATTGTTACTCAACCTGAGGCAATTAAACTTGATTCAATCAACCAGTTGTTTTGGTTTGCAATGCCCTGTAGCAGCGTCCGGAGGGAAGAAGTTGAAACAGATTATGTCCAGGGTGTGAGGGGTCTGTAATTATTTTCATATAATTCATTCATTCATTCATTTGGAGGTCCAAAAGAGAATTAGACTTCTCTTTGATTGAATGCATGATTCTTCATATGCTTCGTCAGAGTTTGGATTTCATAGAGAAATGTGAAAGTGTGGATCTTACCCCATTTACTGTCCAGTTTGAACTCTCCAAGTATGTAGTTAAAAGCTTCACCTGCCCAAATTAGGGTCCTTTGTCCCCAAATTTTGGTGTAATATCATGCTTGGATGATTATTTTACTTAATCCACCATGAAATATCACATCTGGTTAATTGTTGTTTTTTTTTAAAAAAAACATTCCCCACAGACCCTCTGCTTTTTTGTACGCCTTAATTCAATGAATAATTTTGGATAACTTAAAAGAATTCACATTCTTTTGTGTCTTTATGATTAGTCCTAAGAAAGCTATTACCACTGCACAAAGATAATCACTTTGCTCATGATTTTAACTGAACAGTTTTAATGGCCTTAAGACAAAAACAAAACAGAAATAGGGATGCAATTTTAAACACCTTTATTATTTAATCCACTCAGATTAACTTCCAAGAAAACATTTGTAGGATTGTGCTGATGGGCATACTTAAATGCATTGGTTTCCACAGGTTGAAGCTTATGTTGAATGTGGCTGATCATTGCAACATTAATTATTGTAATAAATGAAAATTGGTGCCACTGATTATTCTTTCCACCAGCCCAAGGTCAATCATTCAGTTTACAACATCTATCTAATTGCTTTTCAGATTGTGTGCCGCATACTTAAAAAAGAAAGGAAGGAAGAAATTAGACACATGCCTTTAAAAATTTGCCAAAATGCCATTTGACACATCTAATGATGTGAAAAATTAAGGCTAGATTATAATCTCCCAATTCCATTCATGTCCAAGGAGGCAGAACTGAGGAGAGAATGCATTTAATTTGTCAGCTTCTTTAAAAAAAGTTTTCTTCAATCGACGAACGTACCACATTGGATTCCAGGAAAAACACACCATTCCACTGGATTTTATTACTGTGAAGGTCCTAGTTCTTCAGTTTTAATGTGATTACATTTGTATGAAAAATGAATTTGGAAAGAACCATAGAAACTAGTACTGGAAAAAAAAGTAATCAGTGTTAAGTAGATAATTATCCTATTCTTTAAAAAGATCTCATTTGAACTGATGGAAAAAATGGTTTTCAAGTTCCTTTTAACACAGAAAATAATTTTAGTACAATCCAAAATAGTCACATCTCAAATGCTCTGTCTTACACATTGGCAACAAGAATCAGAACACTAAATACAAACTGAATGAATACAACCTCGAAGACAACCTTCACTCTGTCAAGGACCTAGGAGCACTCATCTCAAAAGATCTCAGCCCCAGAGTTCACTGCAACAGCATTGCCAAAAAAACATTAAGAGTTGTCAACCTAATTTTGAGAAGCTTCTTTTCCGGTAATTTTGAACTAGGGCATATAAAATATTCGCCAGACCAATTCTCGAATACAGCTCATCTGCCTGGAATCCACATTGTATAATGAACATTAATACAATTGAACAAGTTCAGAGGTATTTTACGAGAAGAGTACTCCATTTCTCAGCCCACAATAGAATACTTTATACCATCAGGCTTGAAATTCTGGACCTAGAAAGCTTAAAGCTATGCCACCTATGGTCTGACCTAAGCTTAGTACACAAAATTGTCTGCTACAATGTTCTACCTATCAATTATTACTTCAGCTTCAACCACAATAATACATGGGCTAACAACGAATACAAACTCAGAGTGAACCGCTCCAAACTTGATTGCAGAAAATATGATTTTAGCAACAGAGTGGTTAATGCATGGAATTCACTCCCTGACTCGGTTGTTACATCCTCAAACCCGCAAAACTGCTTGTCTCCTACATCATTCTTCCAGGAAATCAAGGCAATAGAAGTTAGAATAAAATGAGAGGTTCTTTTTCTTATTTTATTCTAACTAAACAACTTGGGTTGATACTGATTAGGGTATCTGTATTGTTCTGCAACAATGTTGTATTGTATAACATGATGAATGTACTTTATAATTATGAGTGCACCGAATATGTACACGACAAGAGGAATGTAGATTATTTTATGACTGTAATCATTGTTTGTCAATTATAGCCTTATGATTGTAATCACAGTTTGTCAAATATAGCCTGTATGTATAGCATAGTATAGAGCATATACACCAGGGACAAATTTCTTGTGTGTCCAGACACACTTGGCCAATAAATTCTAATTCTAATTCTAAATCCTGTAAGAAGATTCAGACTTCTGTCCAGAAGCTGTTTCTCAGAGAACAGGAGAGAGCAGAACTAGATTTGGTAGTCTGAAGTCTGAAAATTTTGTGAGAGATAAATTTGGAAAAAAGTTCTTCCAGTGCATGCTTATAGAAGAAACAGTTGGCCAGTACTTGTATATGCATTCTTAAGCCCAGGATTGATATTGACAATTCCAGAAACCATGTTCTATGGGTTAAGCATGCTTGGTTTAAAAGCACAGGCCTTCATTAAAACAGTGACCTTTGGCGAGTTGCCAATTTATGGTGATATGAGTTTAAGGCAAAACGTCTTTGTTGCTTTCTTTGTGGTCCACACAGCCCTACATTACTCCTGGGAATTGCCCTTTAAAGTCATATAAATAGAAAGACATGCTCACATTTTGAGGGTGTGAATGATTTCTGTCAAGAGGACAAGTGTTTTAGCTAAAGTTCATAGCGATACAGCAACTATGCACCCCTCACATCCTGAACATAAACTGTTTCAACTTCTTCCCCTGAATGTCGCTATAGGGTACTGCAAGCCACAATAACTAGACACAAGGACATTCCCACCCACCCCCAGGTCATTACTCTGCTAAACAGCTAACTTTCACAACACTGTTAATCTATCTAGTAGGGCTGTACCACTATTATCTCTATTACCCTTCTCATCCTTCCTATTAGCTATTCACTTATTTGTATGACTTAACTTGTTGCTCATATCCTACAATCTATAGTAGTTGTGCCTTTTAGTATCCTAGTATGATTGCTTGTAGATTGCTTATTTAGAATTCAATGACTGTTCGAAGCCTATTAGAAAAACATCTTATGACATGATGAATGTATTTTATAACATGATGTGTTTTATGATATGATGACATGATTAATGTATTTTATGATTATGATCATAATTTATCACTTGTTGCTTATATGCACATTGAGAGTATATGCACTGAAGACAAATTCCTTTTGTGTCCTGTCATGCTTGGCCAATAAAGAATTCTATTCTATTCTATTCTATTCTATTCTATTCTATTCTATTCTATTCTATTCTATTCTATTCTATTCTATTCTAGTCTAGTCTAGTCTAGTCTAGTCTAGTCTAGTCTAGTCTAGTCTAGTCTAGTCTAGTCTAGTCTAATTTTTAAAAAGGGTAAAGGAGTCCCTGCGTATTTTACTCTACTAGTTGTTGCTGACTATAGGGGGCAATACTCATCTCTACTTTAAGGCCATTGAGCCAGCACTGTCCAAAGACATTTCCATAGTCATGTGGCCAGCATGATGCCACAGAGCACTGTTACCTTCCCACCGCAGTGGTACCTATGTATGTACTCATATTTGCATGCTTTCTAGGTTGATAGCTGCTGGGGCGAGGACAGGAGCTCACTCTGTCATGTGGTGCTCCGGTCTCAAATCTGGGCTGTCAGCTTTTCCTCCAAGAAGCCCAGTATCTTAGTCATAGAGCGACGGCACCACCCCTTAAAACAAAAAGGAGAAACTTAAAATCAGTCCAAATGTTCACCTGTAACCCAATCCTCACCACCCAGCATGATGGTATGTGGCCAATGACAAAAGGAACAAAGAGAATATTTTTTGAAAAAGCTCGATATACTGAAGGATTCTATGTACCATTAGATTCCAGAAATGTTTACAGACAATTATGCTTTAGAGATGTAAAAATGTGCACCAATAGCTTTTTTTTCAAATAGTTTGTAGATGCTACAGCTCATGTTTTGCTATTTATGTCTCCTAGAATGGGAATCTTAAATGCCAAATCTTTCCCCAGATTATAGTGTATTCTCATATAGTATAGTGATTAGATTTGCACATGATTTCATTATAGCAAAAGGTCAGTGTATGATCGGAATTCACTCATATGTCATGCCTCATCTTTTAGTGTCAGATGATATTGATGTAATAAGCAAAAGAAGGGCACCAACATAAATGAATGTTTCTAATCTTTTAGGAGAGTGCTAAGAATGAAAACTTTTAATGGATGGAAATTTGATAGCTAATGAACTTGCAGTCATCAGTATTTTTTCTTTCTGTTATTAATGTAAGAAATAAGCATGAATGTATATGCTTACCTTTCTGCTACATACCAGTCACTACCAGCATTTCTTTAATAATAATAATAATAATAATAATAATAATAATAATAATAATAA
>JANHFO010004216.1:24716-37315 GCA_032468095.1 Pareas carinatus
GGGTGGGTGGGGGGTGGGAAATAAGGGGGTCTGGGAGATCCAGCGTGGGAGCCTCGCCTCCCCTCCCCGCGGGAGCTTCATCCTGCCCTGGTGGAGCAGCAGCTTCCTCCCCGGGTTTATGCAAGGTAAAAAGCGGGGAAGGAGACCTCATCGGTTTCCAAAACTGCGGGTCCCCCTTCACTCTGAACAACAAAGGTTCTTTTTTTAAAAAAAAAACAAGCAAGCAAGCATACGACCTCCATAGTTATCACACCCGTGTCACCAAGTGCACCAGAAAGAACGTGTTTGGGCAGGGGGTTCGGTGGCCACTTTTCTCCATCATGTCATATTTTATTTTTCAAACAGCCTTGCACAGTGAGTTGAGAAGAGGGCTTTCTGATTCTGCTCAGCTTGCCGATTACCATCTTTAGGGCAAAGCCTCCCTTTTCTCCACAAGAGCTCAATTTCTTCCAGTCCCTCCTTCCCTTAATCCTCTCTCACTTATACAAACAAACCTGAGAGGTTGGTTAGCCTGCCCAAAACATATATAATACTTTTCTGTAGGCTGAGCAGAGATTTACGTTCAGGCCTTTCTTCAGTTTATAAATTAGCCTTCTCCATTCTGTGTGTGGCGAATTAAAATGCTAATGCCACACTTCTCTGAAAGCTTGTGCTCATATTCAAGACAAAAATGATAAAGAGATTTGAGGGTTGTTATACTATTAATTCTCCCTGGGTTAAGCTTTGGAACAATGTATGATCCTTTGTTCCTGCAAAAACCTGCAGGTAGGATTGCGGCCTAAGCATTTGTGGTTTTGTCAAGAAATAAGTTTGAGTGAATGCAGCAGAACTTATTTTCAAATTAAAGTTATCCAGTTCTACTTGGTAAAGTAGATTTATCTATCTGGTGTTAAAGAGTGAAATTACTTTCACAAGATAAAAGCCGGACCTCAACTGGAATTGATGCTCACTTAGTAAAATGTTTATTACATTCTGTCTCTGGCACAGATAAGCAAACAGCTGCTTTTTAAATCAGTATTGCTGAAAACCATTTTGAATTGAAGTACTGCAAGTTCGTATGTCGAAGTTAAAATACAAAGATAGTTGCCCCCACATCCCAATTTTCATATAAAACCCTGTTGTCTTTTTTTCTTCAGCCTTAATTGTAAGTGTGAATCTGGGCATCAAAACATCCATTGTTATTCAAGGGTAGGGCTAGACACTTAGATGGTAGATCATCTTTACATGATAGAGAGCTTCTCTATGTGTTAACCTTGCTTCTCTTCTCCTTTAAAAACAATCCATTCAATTGTGTCCAGTTCTTAAGAGATTGCTTGGACAAGTTCTTGTAGTTTTAATGGCAAAATTTTTCAGAAGTGGTTTGTCAATGCCTCCTTCGTTAGGACTGAAAAAAGTGACCCGTGTCACTGGCTTTGTGCCCAAGGTTGGACTAGAATGCATTGTCTTCTGGTTTCTAAGCTGATGCCAATCACTACACCAAATTGGCTGTCAGTTTACACATGATGTAAAATAAGTTGAATCTCAGATCAATTTCTAATTAGGCAAATAATATGATTTAGATCCAATGATTTCAGTACAAGTGGACTTAAACTTGACTTCAGTGAGATGGGAGAAGATTAACCTATGTCCCACTCTACATGAGGAATAGAGGTGGGAGAAGATTAACCTATGTCCCACTCTACATGAGGAATGATCCTATCATGTACTGTACTAAAAAATCAAGGAGTGCAGAGGATATATGCATCCATTCTGACAAGGATGTTTCTTAGGTTCCATTTTATTCTCAGTAAAAAGTATATATGATTAGATAACACGCACCAGCAATTTGTTTAGATGTGAGTGACCCGTTACAGGCACCAAGCTGATACTAGGAGACTCTGAGTTCTAATCCCACTTTGGGCATGAAAGCTGGCTAGTTGAGTTTGGCCTAGTCACTCTCTCTCAGTCCATGATGTCAGCCTTGGACAACAAACTGCTGGGTCAATTCCTGTCACAACCAAAACATTTAGTTGATTCAAAACAAAACCTCAGAGTGGACCCTCTACTTGCAGGAAAATGTTAAGGAAAAAAGTTATCTTACTGGTATAAAATAAGGCAGTTAACTTTCAAAGGGCCGAGCTAGGCCAAAATCTTTTTATTTGTGTATGTAAAATATGGATGAATAGATAGATAGAGTGAGTCAAGTGTTGCCTTCTGGCAAAGGCCAGGACTAGTTGATGCTGTTTTCTGGGCAGGATTTTCAGAAGTGGCTGCCATCTTCCTGGGGTTAAGAGAGGGTGACTGGATTAAAGTCTTGCGCTTGGTTTGCACAAAGCCTCTTTGGTTTCTAGTCTGGCATCAACCTCTACATCAAACTGACTATCATTTTATTTATGTTAAAACTGATGGGGTTTTAAAATATATCTTTTACTACTTATTTTGGTAAAAAAAAGACATATTGCACCATTAATTGAAGGAACAAAAAAGATATGCTTTATCCAGTGAGTCATTAAAATAGTATTAAAATAAAATCTACTTTCCTTTTATTGAGGAGAAAGTTTAGGCAGCCTGATCTTTCAAGGGTTTACATTGGATCCATGCCAATACAAAAATTACTGGCTTAAATTTTAGGCTGCTGATCACATTGACTGCTACTTGCAGACTGAACTTTACTCTCTTTTTACCTTATTTTTAGCACAACTCTGGATAAATTAAGGTACCATGTAGCTAAGAATTTCTCTAATTTCCCTGATTGCAGTTGTTATGTGGTTTCATTTTTTTTGCCCATAATACTCGTGAGATTCAGCTAGTGAAAGTCATATTCCTTTAAAATTTTACAAAATAACAAGTGGAAATTCACGTTAAAAATTACACTTCCATAAAAAGGGATGTAGTTACCTGTCTGTACAACAATGATTTGCCATTTTCTCTTCTTTTCTAGCCCTCTTCTTAGATGAAAATGATACATTATTCCTCCAAATCCTGTTCAAGAGGGTTCCATCATCTTTTTTACTCTTCCGGTCGCTCTCACCGAGTTCATTCATGCATGGCTAACTCCAAAAGAATTCCTTTCCATGTGGGGAGTTCCATAGGCATGTTTTCAGGAGGTCACTTGTATAGGCATTTTGTTTGAGTGCCCCTGTTCCACAGACAGGGAGGGTGGTCCAGGGCCTATAATTGTGCATCTGTCTTCTTGGAAGGTTGTGATTAATATTCCCTAGGAGGCTTTTACAAATGCACTCCAGCTGCCTAATGTGCCTCCCCTTTTGCCCTTCATCTCCATGCATTGTTCTTTTTTCTCCCTTCTCATCCCAGGCTGCTGATACATTGGCTGTACGGCAAAAAAGGCGGATCTATGACATCACCAATGTTTTGGAAGGAATAGATCTTATTGAAAAAAAGTCAAAGAATAGCATCCAGTGGAAGTAAGAGAAACAATTTGTGTATATTTTTATTTTTAACTGTTATTAATTTATGTTGTGTTAAAGTGTCTTTATTGTTTTTATGTGGCTGTACACCGCCCTGGGTCCCTTCGGAGAGAAGGGTGGTATAAAAATGTAAATAATAAATAATAAATAAACATGCATGCTGAAAATTAGAGGAATAACTTTCTTCCATTGTAATGAATGTATGACTTTTAGAAAAAAATGTATTTTTGTGTACTTTATTTATTAGGATACTTCCCAGCTATGCTTTACAGAAAAACTCAAGCAGTTTAAAGAGTTTGCAATAGAAACTTTACCAAAGAGTTTTTTCAGTATGACAGAGGAAATAGGCTTAAAAGATGCATGGAGAGAGATTAATGTGGATAAAAGACGATTCACATTTTATTCAAACAGATCTCAATCATGGTCGAGAATTGATATGATATGGATGACTACAGAGCTGAGAACTATTATACAGAATGTAGAAATTGATGTAATCCTGTGATAGCAAAATGGAAAGTAGTAAAAAAGAAGATGAGATGGAGACTGAACAACTCTATTTTACAAGAGAAAAATTGTAGATTTTGCAAAAAACGAGATGGAATGTTATTTTAAAGAAAATATGGAAGATACATCCTTGCAAAATAATGGAATACAGCTAAAGCAGTTTTTAGAGAACTAGCTACTACGTATATGGCAAAAAAGAATAGACAAAGACAATAAAAGTATAAGATTCTAAAGGAAGAGATTAAGATTCTGGAATTAAAACTGCAAAAAGATCCACATAAGAGATTAAAAAGGCAAATAGAGATAAATATGTATGAAAAGGGGAAAAAGCAAGAATAAAGTTGAAACTGTTTCAAGATAACAAGAAGAGAGGCAGTTTGAGCCTGCCAGATGGGAATTTATACTACTAGGCATCTACATGGGTCAAAGAAAGAATGGATAAAGAGCAAGAGGAAGTTATATTTAGAGGGGTACGATATACTACTAGGATGGCATTCCTTTTTATGGTATGGTAAAAACAAGATTCATAGATACTTTCAAAACTATGTGAGGAATGCTTTATATAAGATATGGGGAAAAGTTAAACTAAAAATATATATGAAAATTCCAGAGTGGGTTTCTATTAGGGAAACGCTGGTACATCCAAACTTGTTTGATATGGAAAAAATCTGTACATACAAAGATATCTTAGATTTGGAGAAAAACTTGAAACCTAGACTAGCACTGGAAAATCAGGGTATGAATCTTACATGGTGATCATATTTGCAATTAAAGACTAGATATGATAAAGATCAAAAAAAAGAAGGGTTTGAAAGTGGCTGAACAGAATTTGATGAGCTACCATTGACTAATGATGAAAAATTGATAAAGAAAATGTATAATTTTTTATTAGATAGAACAATGGAAGATGAACAAGTTAAAAAGACTATGATAACATGGGCAAAAAACTTTGAGTATCCTACTGACATTGATAGATGGCAGAAATTATGGGAGAAAAATTTAAGGATGACTAAAGCCACAGCATACAAAGAGAATTTGTATAAGATGTTTTACAGATGGCATATGATACCATATAAAATGTCTAAGATGAATAAAGAAGTGTCAGATAGATGTTGGAACTGTAAAGACAATGCAGGCACATACTACCATATGTGGTGGATGTGTACTTATGCTGAAAAATATTGGAAAAAAATACATAAATGATTACAAGATATGACAAAGATACAGATAAATTTTAAGCCTGAAATTGTTTTTGCTGGGTATTCTCCCAGAACATTTTTATAAACAATATGCATATTTGATAATACACACCAGACAGCAGCCAGGATTGTCTTTGCACAAAACTGGAAAAATGAATAAGTTAATCAAGATGAAGAGATAATTAAGAAAATTTTAAATTGTGCAGAGATGGATAGATTAACTTTGACATTGAAGAACAAAGAAGAATCGGTACACTTCAAAACATGGAATAATTTCTATAGATGGTTAGACAAGAAGTGAAAGGAGTAGATTTGAAAATGTATTAGATGAAATGCACACTGTTGAAGATTTGTGAAAATATAAAATTTATACCCAGATGGTTGAGGCTGATCAAAATCTTTGAAGCACTTATTTTATTTGTTTGTATATTTGTTTTGTTTGTTTGTAGTTTGATTTTATTTGTGTTTAAACTAATAAAAAAATTCTCCAAAAAAAGATTTGTTTTATTTTTTCTTCTTGAAACTGTTTCACTGCATTTTGAAACTAATTGATCATTTTATTAAAAATCAAGATATATTGTTTGACTTAACTAAAAAAGTATTGTGGCTTGCCTCTTAAATGCTCAGCAACCCATAAAACAATTTTACAACTACCTTTTTTCAGATTAAGCAGTTTAAAGTGATTTCTAACATTGAACAGAATAGTTATTTTTCTTTTAACAGCAGAGATAGATGTTGCATTAGAAAAATGCAATGAAGATTTATTTTCCTATACATTTTACTGCCTGTTCCACTGTATACAGTGTTATTTTCTTTTCTTAGCTACCATGTTGAAACCAAAATTCTAATCATTATGAGAATTAAATATTATTATGCAAAATTAAATATTAATTTGCAAGACCAAGCTGGAATTTATGTCATAAAGTGCACATATTTTTAAACGCACACAATGGAAAATATGCCCCATAATATATTCATGAATCAATTATCAAGGTTCTCCAGTACAGTTAACTGCCATTCTAAACTTTTCAGCAGCATGCTAGTTTCTCACTTTACTGTTTTGCTAAACTCATTTCCTTACATCCCATATTGCATGCACATCATGAAGAACACACATTGTTAATTATGTATGCTCTCATTTTGAACAGTGTTACTGGGCATTCAGGAATGTTTACAGAGAAAAATGAAGTCTGAAGCCAGTTTTCAGTTTCAGTCTTGCATCACATATGGAGCTCAATCAATGGGCACATTCTTTTGAAGTACAAAACAGTGGCTTAGCTGGTTAGAAAACTTTACACTTCCACTTTTACAGATCTGCTATTAAGCTTCTCAGCTGCTAAACATTTACTTTCAAAGCACTTCCTTAGTCTTGTATATAGCTTAGCTAATATTGAGAAAATAAGCAATCTTGGTTTTTTGATAGAAAAAGGATGAAATTATATTTTATCTATTTTATATATTTGCTAACCACCCAGTGACCTTGATTCTCTCACACTGTGTAAGTTAAAAATACAAAACACAAAGGAGTAAGTAAATGATGATAAAATGACTGATACGAAAACAGATAAAACCAAATAATTCCAACATAGAAGGAAAGTAAGTTAGAAGACTGAAAAATCGTATGTGCTTAGAGTGTCCCACTAGAGGTGATGAATAAAATTGATACAATTTTAAATATTTAAATCCTATTTGTTCATCTAACAACAAGATGAACATTTGTTCGTCTAACAAGTGTTATAAAAATTAAAAATATGCCAAAAAGTTCAATCATAAAAAATACTGTACATCAAAACCTATTAACCCTAATTCTATAATGACTATCACAGGGCATAGCAATACTTATTGGAGGCCCTGAGAAAAAACAAATAAAAACAACAGTCAGGATCAGATAAGATAATATATTTTTTGGTGTAGCTTTTAAAAATTCCATTATATGATAGAGTCATTTCAAACTATTCAACTACTAACAAAATCTCATAGCTTAAGTTTATGGATAAGTCTGTTATCCTAAACTTTATTATTTGGCAGACTTTGAGGTTCACTACATAATTTCAACTTGTCAAATATTCTGAACTCCAACAAAAGGTAAAACACTTCATTCAGACAAATGAATGAAATGTATAATCAATGAAATATGAAAACAGTGCTGTATATCATTAGTATGAATTACCATATCGAAAAAATAAAAGGATTACTTCTGCTTTTTTATATATATTTCTGTGAAATCCTCTATGCTCATGAAGTCCTCATTATCATCTCATTCACTTTCTAGATCAAAAATAATTCTGTCGTTCTTCTGGTGTCCCATTAGATGGGATCACTAGTTCTCCTCTCAAAAACAGGCAAAAAACTACAGTATTTCTAATAGTCTATTACTGGTGTTATCCTCACATCACAATTTAAGAAAACAAGATGCATCCTCTCTTTTTGTACATGCACCAGTCAGCAAGGTTAATCAGAGAACATTGTATTCATGATTAAGATTGTGCTTTGTCGATTGCACCTTATATGTACATGACAAGATGAATATACTTTATGATTATGAATATATCTTATGATTGCAATCACAGTTTGTTTATTGTATGTATGTAGATATAGAGCCTGTACACTGGAGACAAATTCCTTGTGTGTCTGGACACACTTGCAAAATAAATTCTGATTCTGATTCCATTATATTCATTTTGAATATGATTCCTGGGAATTGTTTATTTGTCCTATTTGTGTTATTAGCTATAGTTATCAGACATGCAATGAAACATTATATTGTGAACTGAACTTCTAGCCAAGTATTTTTCTATTCTGTCTCTGTTATTTAGCCCATCCAGCGAATAGTCAGCATTCTGAACCTTTTCAGCTCACTCATATTTTACCTTGCTGTTTCAGTCACTGGAGAGATTTCTCTAAACATTTTGTTGTTACAATGCACTTCAGCTAATACTCCTTGGACCCGAACACTGCAGAATGGAAGCCATTAACAGCTCTAATAAATGCTACAGGACTTAATCATGTCTGAAACAAGTAAACAACACCAAAGGCTTTTGTAACTGCAAATCAGAGACCTTCAAAAGATTCTCTTTTATGGCAGGATGGGAAAGTGTTATGGAATGTCAAACCATCAAATCTAATTAACTGGTTTATTGATACTGGTCAAATGTTTGAAGACTAGTGAGTCTGCCAAGCCCGTGTTGGGGAGAATCAAATTACAGATAGCTAGCCTTTAATTTGTAAAACAAGACATCCTGTCAGCCAGTCTATCCTTCCTATTTCTGTTGTCCATACCGATCACAAAGAGGCCAGCTTTGTAAACAAGACATTGTACTGTCACTCAGTAAGAAAGTACCATTCTGTCTTTGCATGTTGCACTGTCTTTTAGAGTCACCTCACATATCCTAAACACTGTCAGTGACACTGAAAACTTAATAAAAAACCAGGTTGATGTAGGTGGTCACTGTTTAGCTTAAATTTCATGGTCGAATGATGAAAAAACACCACATTAAACTAATCCAATGCCAAATTGTTAATTAAACTGAATGGAAGAAAAAAACTGAATGAACTTCTGAAGTGGCACACAAAAGGAAAAGAACTACAGTAGATCTCTTTTTTCTCTCAAAACAAAGTTAAGGAAAGAGAAGTCACTTAAGAAGATAATGAAAATTGCAAAAATAGATAGAGATAAATTGCTAAAACACAGGCAAATTAGCCTAAAGCAACTGAAAGGGTATTACATCCATTTCAGGCTATTTATGGAACCAGCTTTTATGGGTAAAACCTGCACCACTAAATGACTCATATGGGCATTTTGAACTTAACAAAGGTATCCTTCTCCTACTCCATCTTGCCTACAGAAACTGAAGGCCAAAAGACAACAATTTCATTTTCCTACTTGGAAGATTGCAACTTTACACAACAAAAGCACAAGGTGTATGCGAGACTCCCCATCATTCTCTGCAGCACACAGCAAATCACTCTCAGATTGTGTGTGTTAGTTGTCCAGAGACTTTTCTGAACCCTTCCTTCCACACGTTCATCTAACAGAGGTTTCGCGTGTACAACACCCCTTCACACACACACACACACACCACCGTTCAGACTACCACACATATCCGGAGTATTCCGCAGTCGCCCGTCACGGGACGGTTGGGGTGTGTGGATTCCTTCGTTTTTTTAAGTGCTAGATCTCTTGGGTTATCTATGTGTCTTTTTACATCCGATGACTTTATAAACTCTTAATGGGAAGAACTAAATCGCCACCTCCGCACCGCGAAGTCCTCAGCGCCCCCATCCTCTCTCCCGCCCGAAAAAGTCCTCGACGAATAGCATCCTCGAAAGGCACCTGCCCTTTCCCGCCTCCGACACACCTCACCTTCTAAGCCGGGCTGCTGGTACCCCGGACTGGGTGTCTCCCGGAAGATCCTCCACAGCGCCCGCAGACTTCTTTTCCCTCTTTCCTACCGCATTTCCTTGCAAGGCACCATGGTTTGCTCTGGTTCGTCCGAGCTGAAGACAGCGAAGTCTCTCAAGTTTGCCAAAGTCGAAATGCCGCCGAAGCGCAAAAGACGGCACTGGTGAGCTGCTCCGTCCCACGGAGTTCTTCTGCCTCCCGCCCTGCGGGACAGGGTGCGGGGGACGGGGTGAGACGGGGGGGGGAGCGGTCGGAATTCGTCGCAGAAGCGCCAAGCAGCGCCTCCTGCTGCCCTTGTGCCTCAGAAGCGCTTCTTCTTGGGTATTCGCTGCAAGGCGCTCTTCAGCCAACCCGGCCAGCAACGCGCAAAAGCGGTTGGCAGCAACGGCTCTCGCCAAACTTGGAACGGCGAAGCTGCGGCCCGGCTAACACAGAGACGGCTTGTGGGGAGTGAGTCGACGGCTGCAGATTCCAAGTCCGGGCTAGTAAACAGGTGCCCACCACCCAAGACCGTGAAGCAAAGGGACTTTTCATTCTCTTCCCAATGCAAGCACAGAGACACGCGAACCGAGCGGGCTGCGAAGAGGATTCTGTTCTACAAGAAATTCCTCGGGACGCCCTTCAGCAGCTAAAAGAGGAAGGAAGGAAGGAAGGAAGGAAGAAGGAAGGAAGGAAGGAAGGAAGGAAGGCCCCCAAACAGAACACTGTATACAATTAATTGAATTACCAATTCAAGCATCTTCCTTTCTACTTATACATACTTGTTGGCTGCCATTATTTATGGATACCAAAAATAAATAAACGTTATTTATTACATTTTAAAATAAAGGTTATAATTCTTCTTTCAGAGACACCTCAAGCATTATGGCATTTGTTCCAGAGCAACTATAGAAGGGATTGAGTCTTGCTTAGGTGACAATCAGTTTGGTGTACTGGTTACATCTAAACACCAGGACACTGTGAGGCAACCACCAACAAGGTTCCAAATGATCAAGTCTAAGGATGTGTTGTCAGGACTTTATTTTCAGCTACCTTGGTTGTTCTTCCTGGCTGGCTAAGGATGCCTGGTAGAGGGCATATAGGTTCTGAGTATAGCCCAGATAACCAAGTTACGATCCACTGAAGTCAATTTGATGGGACTTGCTTGGAGGTCCAGAATTCAATTTCGAAGTGAACTGGAGTGATTTTATCCACAAGATGCCTAGTACACTCCTCAGTATGTTTTTGCAAATGGCTCCCCATCCCTAACTTCACAGGAAGGGACAAAATCTCCTGGCTATCTCTTAATATGGGCTCTAAAGTGTGTTCAGCTCTACGATGGATTCACTTTATGTTGCCCTATGTTGTCGGCCTTTCACCATAGAAAAGATCAGAAAACAAACTCCATAGGAAGTCTGGAACTATGTTATAATATCAGTCTTGCAAGAGTGGTTATGTTTTAACTTTCTTCCCTCTTATACCCCAGTGGACCAGGAAAGAACTTCCCTGAATCTCTTCTTAATATTATCTCTTCTTAATATTAAGATGGCCGCGAAGGAGAGGCACACATAGGGCTCTCCTCCGGAGTGCTGAGGTAGGAAAAGGCTTTCCAGAGGGGGTAGGACCGGGCTTTTTGCCGATCCCTTGCCACAGATCAGCGGGGGAACTTCCACCCCTAATTGTGACTGGGTCCCTGGGGGCCTCAGCCTCCTCCGTTGCTGGAAATTTCTATCAGCGCAGCGCGGCCGGATCGAACTGCTCTGATGGCGGCCGCGTGGAGAGGTCCTTTCTTTTTCGGGGGCCTGGTATTACGAACCTGTTCCGGTTTGGTGGTTTTCGGTGCGGCGCTCGGCCTGGCGCGGGCATGGAGGCTTCGGTCCGGAGGTGGTGGCGCCCCCTCCCCTTTTTTTCCATCGGGAGGCCGCTACAAGAGGCAAGCAGAGGGCGGTGTGAGGGGGGGCGAATCGCGGTGGCGGTGCCATTTCGGCCGTGGCCGCCGCTGAGAGGCTCCGCCCTGACGCTGAGCCTCACTCCATCGGACTCAGTGGTCGCCACGGACTGGTGGTAGTCCCGTTTCATCGGGGGGTCGCCTCAGAGGAAAATCTCGCCCTGCGTGGAATCCCTGGCGGCTTTTGCTGACACGGAGGCCTGGTTTCCGTTGGCGGCACCAATTCATCGCACCGCCATGGAGAAGAGCCTCATTTGGACGCAGGACCGGTGTTTTTGGGCTTGACTGGTTCCCGTCATTGGTGGTGGACTTATTTCATCGAAGGGCCTCCCTGGAGGAGGAGTGGATTTATGGTGGACGAAGCTATGGCTCCTTGCCCCGGGACTGCGTCGGTGTTGGCATGGAGGTCGGATCCCTGGCGGCAGTGCCATCTCATCGTATTGGCCGCGGAGAGGGAGACTCCCCAGCCACTGCTCCGGACTAAATGTGAGGCCTGGGGAAGATATAAGAACGTCCCCAGACATATAGGACCTTTTATCCCGATAAATGGGGTTTTTTACCATCTATTGGTCCTGATCCCCGTAGATGGACTCGAAACATCTGTCATTTGGCTGAATTACTGCTGGACTTTATGATCTACCCTGGACTTGCTTTTTCCATCTCCAAGGCACTCCGTCCTGAGACCCCTGTGTTATATGTCATATACTGTTGCCTTTCTCCGGGCCCTGCGGGAGACCCCCCTCTCGCAGACATGGCCCTCAAAGTTGTCGAGGGTCTATCTTGATGACGGTCGTTGGAATCCCGAGAGATGGCATGCGGCTTCATTTAAGAAACTTAAATTATGGAAATTTTTAAAGGGGGTTTTAAGGGGGTCGGGAGGGAGAGTTCACAAGGAAGTTGAGGGGTTTAGAGGGCCGGTCGACAGGCCAGAACATGGTAGGGAGGCTCCGAAGGTCAGAGGGGAGGAGGAAACCCTGGAGGGTGGAGCTAAAAACATCCTGGTGATGTGTGGGAGGGGCAGATATAGCGGGAGCAGGGGGCCAAATCGGTTTGTGGGTGTGCGTCCCCGACATGTTGTGCCAATGGCTCGCACCGACCCCCAATGCTCATCCTGTGATCTGGGTGGTTCAGGCATCCAGGCCCGGGGTCTACGGTTGATG